>VYZT01064057.1:5095-20037 GCA_013400735.1 Pomatostomus ruficeps
AAACCAAGTTCAAATTGCACTGATATTTTAATGCACTAGGTGGCATAATGATATTCATATTAGAGCAAATTAAATGCCTCACTGGCACCCAGATGCTTAGTTGGGTGAAAGAAGCCACCCTTTCTGCCAGATAAGAAGTCCTACGATAACTTTTGTAATTATAGGACTGCTAAATACCTTTAACCCTCTTTTGTGTTCTTTGGAAGAGCACTTTAAATTTTAAAAGAAATAAACTATTCCTATTTAAAGAAGATGACTTAAGAATTGAAAGTCCTTGAAGGTAGGAATTTCAGTTAAAAATCCCATAAACCCTACTCCAATCCTGATTGTAATCAAGTTTACCCTGAACAATTTTACTTGTGGCCAACATTAAAGCAGATCAAAGAAACTTGAGTTTGAGAGTGTTCACTTTTTCTGGGACTCCTGTCCCATCAGCTTTGATATGGGCCACATTAAACACATGTTGACACTGCCAGGAATTGGATGGGGTGACTTGAATCAATCTTTTTCATTTCTAACTCTATTAACTCCACCATTATAGTGGACATAATGAAAGATCCTTTTAGACTGATTCTGGTGTCAGTCTGAACCGGCATTATGTCAAAAAAAATTTAAGTCATCTTCATTTACTGTAAACTCAGAGACTTGCTTTTTGCTGCAGATGTTCTGTCACAGTTTGCTTGAATTTGGGGCAGTAAATTACAGAACATGTCAATGTAAAGAGGCAGTGAAATCATTTATCATTAACTTGAAGAGGCTATTATTCAGCTGGGGAAGATGACTGTTTTATGAAATACAAAGGATGAGATCATGATTTAGTGACCAGAAGTGTTCGTTTGCAAAAACACAGCAGTATGTAGTGAAAGTGAGAAAAGAACGGAGCCTAAGAAGTTGATAGAATTTTATCTGGATAATGTTTTGATGTTGGCCATCACAGTTTAAAGTGGCTTTTATGAAAGCTGCTGCTGATTAGCAGACACGTTTTTGATTGACTAATGCCTATATCTGTCCCACTTCTTTCTGTGCAACTACAGCTCTCACAAGCTGCAGCACTGCCACAAGCAGGATACCTATCAAAGCATCAGGAAAGGATTTAATGAGGTATAAAACCCTCTGTCTTTTAAGGATGATTTGAAACAGTGGAGTTTCTAAACAAACACTTTAGAGAGTCTGGAAATTATAATTTTTCTAGTTTATTCTCCTTTTCTGATGTAGTTACTAACATGTTTTATGACATTATCTCCACTTAGAAAGCTTATTTTGTGCAAGGATAGTAGGAGGATGCTATTGCTGGGACTAATCTTGTGAAGGCTGAAGATGTGTTCAGCACTGAAAAGGTGAGCGTAGTACGGAATACAGTATCAAATACCACCAAAGTATCAATNAGTCAGTAAGGAATCCCGAAGTGCCTACCTTTTCCAGCTGGTGTATCCCTTCCTCTACACAGCAAATGGATGCCAGCGTTCTCAGGGTCTGGGGATAAAGGCACCTGAAACAATCCTGGCGACAGATCTTAAAGAGAGTGACGACACCGCCTTCCTGTGGGGGAAAACCAGAAATCAGGAGAGTAGCACTGGAGGTTTCCCTAGGATTTAACAAAGGTGGGGATGGGGGCCAGGTTCCTTTAGTAGCTTATCCAAAATAGCTGTCATAGCACCACCAACAAAGAGGATTTTAAGCTCACACAGAGAGCTCAAGTGGATTAATGCTTGTATACTAAGTGATGAAAAAGTAATACAGCCTCAGTAGGAGGTGTGCTTAGGTGATTGACTTCTACCAATTACAAGCTCCATTTAAATTAAACCTGACATTCCTGAAAAATTCAGGAAGAGTCATCAATAGATGGCAATTAGAGTGATCTTTCATCCATATTCTATTAGTATAAGATAGATTTTTGTTATCATCTATTTCCCATTCCTCTACATTTCTGAGCTCCACACAGTATTTACTTAATGCTAAAATTATGAAGAAGGTCATACGGTTGAAGAGCTACTGAAAATAAGGGGGAAATAGGTGTCAGATTCTAAACAGATACAATCCATATCTTCGTCCTCTAATAAATTAAATTTGCATTCCTAAAAGTTTTTCTTTAAATACAACAGTGACAAAAACTTGAGTACATAATAGAGTAGCTATCCTTAATTAATTTCCAACACAGCTTGTAAGCATGTTTTAGTAAATTTCACATAACAAATGGAAATATATAAATAAATACCAACAATTTTTGCACTTTGTGTGGCGGGGTTTTTTTAATTATTTTTCATTTCAAAATGATGTGCTATCAAGTAGACTACATATGTCTTACATGATGTAAAAGCAGGAATATGATGAAGAGGAAAGCATTTAAATTATTGATGACAGATGAAAGATCTCAGACTAAAGCATGCAGATTACAGCAGTAAATTAAAAATAGTTGAAATCATGGACCAAGTGAAAAGTGTGCCCTTTTTTTAATACTGTTTCACTAGAATCTGCTTAAAAATATTTTTAGATTCACAGAAATAATCTATTTTTTCCTCAACCATTATTTGAAAACTCAACAGGTTATACTTACTTAAAACCTCTGGGCTACAATTCAGACTTTACTCATTTTCAGAATTCTATGTTTTTGTACTAGTTCTGCTTGAATACAATGGAGAATAATAGAGGAAGCCAAACCCTCTGTTCAGTCTCACAAAAAAATTTATACCAAGTCGTATAGAATTAGATAAAATTAACACTTCAACCTATTTTCCAGATTGACGTTTTATATCATGTCTTTGCACAAGTATATGGAATTCCTGTGGCATCAGTGAAAATGAGAGGCTCACTGAAGTTTGTTAGGAGTAAAACTTATTTCTGGAATTGTAAGAAGTGTTCATGTGTCTGTTATTTTCTATCTAGTACCTCTATATATAGCCTAATGCAGAAAGATATTTCTGAGCCTTTAAATTAAAAAAGAGGCAGTACACTAACAAAAAGTTTCAGTCATATTATTTTCTTCCACAAAAGGATACTGATATTCTACCCAAGCAGCAATTAAATTATCTATCACAAATATAGGGGAAAAGCTGTTACACTGTCATTCCCAAGCTAAAGGTAACTGTTTTATTGGGTGTTTTTTTAAAATTTCATTATCACTTTGAAATGTCCCACAGTTCAGTGGAATCGGGGATGATCTGATCCTCTGCTTTAGCCATAATAAGCAGAAGTTTGTGGACAAGTCCAGTAATGCTCAAGTGATGTTGGCACATTTGCTTCAAGCCTTTTCTATGCCAAATGGGTGCCCTGATTTTGCCTCTGCTGGACAGGAAGTGATTTATCACCGAGTCTGTCAGGAGGAGATCTGTGCTCTTTATTTTGTGCCTCGTGTGCCACTGCTAAGCTATAAAATATTGACTGTGAGTGATGAACTGAGAGATCTGCAAGTGAGAAATATTGGACAGGGGGAAAATACTGAGCCTCCTTCCATGGCTTTCAAAACCAGTCCCCTCACTGGCATCAGAGCATTTCTCAAAATTTATTCACCTTTTTCAAGATTCATCCCCTGTGCCTTTTGCAATGATGCCAAACCATTCCATCGGACAGGGATATACATTAATTGGTCAAGTGGGCAAACATTCAGAAGAAGAGATAGGCACTTGCTTTACTACTTGATGACCTGCTTCTCTCCTATATCGGATTAACAGGAATTCCATTTTGTGGGATACTCTTCAGAAGGGCTGGGTGTAGGTAATGAAATCACCTGAAATACAATCACCAAAACTAGGTGAATTGAGAGATTAAGGGGAAGGAAAAAGGCATCTAATTCCAAGGTGGAATCTTTTGCAGTTTCAGCCTGAAATGGCTCAAAGTGCACTAAGTTCTCATCAAGGCTTTGATAACATTTATAATTATCTAGATAGATAAGCTCCAAAGAGATCTTCATCATAAATACCTGATAGAAAAGGAACTGGCATATAAAGAAGGTGCATTAGAAGCTTCTCAGAGGAAGTGAGCTGCTGTACAGCCATACGGAATTGCAATTGTCAAGTATGCTCCAAAGGGGGTGTTATGCAGGTGTGACTATCTTCATTTTTGCTTCTTTCTCTTTTACAAGCCTATTATCACAGCACTTGCTTCAATACAGTTGGTATTGGTCTCTATCATCAGTAAAATGGATTTTTAAAAAAAATTTATTTTCTTTATCGCTCTATGACCTGTTTATTGTAACTCCAAATCAGATTTTTACCAATTCTTCTTGTTACAAATTCAGATCTATTTATAACCTGTTTGCTCCAAGTAATGCTAATTTTTTTTATCTTGTCTGTGCTACTACTCATTTTTCTTAGAGACCTTAGGTTTTATATCTCTGAGAGCTAGTGAGAACTACCACTGGCTGCCAGGGTGAGTCAGCAACATGATTTTTTCACAGCAGATTACAAAGTTACATGCTCAAAAAGAAAGTGCCAAAGAATGTCTGCAGGTGGAATAAAATTATAGGTGATGTTTCAGCATAGAGGGGAGCCTGTCATGGCATTTCTTAATTTCTGTAAAATATTAGCAGGGGATGGGGGAGAAGGAGAAAGAAGACTGAAACCCTTCCCAAAATGTAAAATGAGAGAGCAGCTCCTGTAATATTGTAGATTTGCAACACTTATCATGAGGGTTTTTTGCACATCCAAGATATTGGTGTGCTTTAGAGTTGTAATTTATAGCTTGGGACAGGAGAAAAACTAACAGCAGTGTTCCACGAGATCACACTTTGTCATAGAGAGTAAGACTTCAAGGTTACATGGACAAATTTGTTGAGTTTCGCTTTCACGGTAAACAAATACTCAACCTCTCTGGCTGGTTTTAAGGATACTATGACAGCTCTTAAGGGAACTATGGGTTCTATAAAAGATTTTGGGATTTTGCATGGCTTCAATCCTTTTTCCCTTTCATGATGACAGCACAATTTCATAAATCTTTTTAGTTTATGTTTTTTTCAAATCGCCCTGAATTTTTACTATCATAGCTAACTAAAGCTAGTGCCCCACTCTTCCTTCCTGCTTCAGAGATTGTGAAAACCGTCACAAATGAAACTTGAATTACAGCATGAGCAGCATTTCATGTGTTACCTGGTCAAAAACTGAAAATGCCCAAAAGTGTGCAAGCAATAAATAAGAGCATGCTTTATTCATGTGGGGAGTTTTGGACTAGTGCAAGTTAACCTCCAAAGCCAGCCAAGCTCACTGCTGTTAAGTTTCTTTGTCTGAACAAAGAGCTCTTTAGCCATTTGACCAATTTAAAATTCTGTTCTGTTACAGTTCCTCTGCCCCCTTGGTCCCTGGTGCAGGTAACTGAGGCAAGGCAGAGGGTGAAGGACAATGGTCAGTCTGCACAAATGCATTGCACAGGGCACACAGAGGCACAGGACAGGTGATGCAATCACTGCCATAATTTGGCAGCCAAACACCACTTAGGGGGTCTTTGCATAAGGGGATGCATTTCCTCAGTTGTAAACCTGTGACACGCCCAGTCTTAGCAATATATTAGTTTAGTGATTTATGAAAGGTCAGACTTCACTTCTGCTAAATTAAACTGTTATGGAAGCCATAAAATGATAAAAAGCCCAAGACCAATTTTCTTTAATTTGTTAATTCTGCACTTCCTCAGTACTCAACATTTTAAAATTGTTTTTGGGTACCACTGAGTGGAGCTCAAATACCAATTTAGAAAAAAACTAAACCTCTGAGGCTGTTGCCAGAATCCACTACGGGTTTCTGAGCCTACCTCATTCTGAGCCTTGAGAACAGAGGAGTGCCTTTTTTGGTGTAAATATCCATCCAAAGGCACATCAGCGGTAAAAATAATTAAATGCTGTTGTCTAACCCTGTACCTGAGTAGGACAAGGAACCGGCACAGCACTCCACAAGCAGAAGCTGGGGGAGGGAGGTTTTCCTCCTGCATGCCCTGTGGTTGTGATTATCCTGTTCTCAGTAGGACACCATGTCCCACCTTTCTCACTTCTTCAAGATCCAAGTGTCCTTGAAGGTGCAAACTCTGCAGGGATTTCCAGTATCACGGATCTTGGCAGAATGACTCATTTATACCAAAACTTAGCACCAACTACTCAGTAAATGAGAACACACATTGACAGAAGTAACTGCAGTCATGCTCTTCTGTAAAAAGGCAATAATGAGCGCAAAGTATTCCTAAATTTGCACCTTTAATAATATCTCTAACCTCACGTACACAAAGGTCAGGAGGTCTTGCTGTTTCTCTGCACAGTCAGCCACAGCCATGGGCAATTGTAAAGTTTCTCTCCATTTACATGGCTGGTATTTAAAAAGTACTGTCAGTAGAGACACTAAAAGAGTTTCCAAAATGATGAAGGGAGTGATAATACCTCAGCTGGCACAAAGACAACTGCAACTGAAGCAATGCTCAGAAGCTTGTTGGAGCTGACCATCCTACTGAAGCTGTTTGCACAGGTATTGGTCTTTATTAAATTAAAGATTGGGGGGATGTGGTCCTCTCTAGAAAAAAACCCCTGTAACATGATAGTTGTTCTGGTAAATTATGTAAAGACTTGTGGGAACAGCACAAGAAGAGAAGAAAGTCATTTCTCAGAGTAAATTTTGTTGCTCTTTAGTAAAATGAGTTCTTTGTGTGGCTGGTTTGCCCTGGATCGCTCCCTGTATCCCTTACCTTGGCTATGATGCGGCAGAGGTGAGCACCCTCCTGAGCAAGACTGAACAAACTGCTGATGGCCGCCTCGGTGACGTACAGGCTGCCCGAGAGCTCGATCTGCCTCAGCAGGTTCTGGGGGACACAGGACAAAACACCTGCGGTAGTCAGACTGACAACACACATCTATCATTGCTACACCCTTTCTTACACTGCCTCCTGAGGCCCTGGGTTATCACTACTCTCAGTCCAAATGTCACTGACAAACAGTCATTCTTATAAAGAAATATAGCTTGTTTCTCCAATGTATGAAACAGATTGAATATTTTTATCTTTGTAAATAATTATCTTGGTTTTGCATTTTTGTCATTGCAGCTTTTGGGAAGCACAGTTATGAGAAGAACATAAAGTCTGTTTTGTTTTACTGTTTCTGAAAAAAGACATAGAATCATTAGAATAATTAATTCTATTTGCTAGGAGGAGGAAGGTAAGCAATTTTTATTTTTTCCAACTGTAAAAGAAGTACAAGGAAGTATCCTACATTTTACACTGTTGTTTACACAAAATTCAATTGCTTTCCCTTTAAGAAGCTCTGTTCTTCTACCTTGAGCAATAGAAAAATGTTTCATAAAAGACATAGCTTAAGAGTTCATATTTTGATATGAACCTATCCTGAATAAAATCCTAATATACTGATTAGAAAGAAAAAATCTTTACACAATTTAAGCTAAAACCTCTCACACAGACACTTAGTATGCTTCAGAGCAGCAAACTACCCCCAGACAATGTGGTTTTATGGCAGAAGTGGGCATATAGCCTGACTGAATGCCTCAGAAAACTTGTTCATAAACTTGTTTTTATTAATGAGTTCTAATCCAAGTCCTTCAGCCACACAAATAAACACAAGATCATGTGGGGTTGATAATTCCACTCCCTTAAAAGAAAAAAGGACTAAAATTTCAGATGTGTCAGTAGGTGCCAAGATGCCCAAAGGCAGAAATATCAGCAGTGAAGAACTGCTCCTCAGACTGCAAAGAATAAGCATCTTAACAATGGCAACCTACCCACTGAATCTGAAATATGGAAAGTTATTTACACACTTCAACTCATACATTTCATGTCATTCTCATAAATCTTAATCAAAGAACATTAGCAAGAAGTTCGTTAGTTTGACTGTAATTCTGCAATGTATTTGGGATATTCTCACCTCCTAGCAATAACCATTTAAAACTAGAAGGGATGTTTCTGAAACCGCCACAACTTTTTTTGCCATCTTAACACGTCAGGGTGTATTAGAGTTTAACCAATATCATGCATTGATTTTGTTTTGGCACTGGAATAAATACTATTTAAATATTTGTGTTCACTAAGCCTCTTCTTTCCTCTTTTTCTGCAGGAACCACACAAAATTTCAGCATAATATCACCTCTAAAACATGGACAAATTAATTGAGCAGAATTACAGGGAGGGAGGGAGGGAGGGAGGGAGGAAGGAAGGAAGGAAGGAAGGAAGGAAGGAAGGAAGGAAGGAAGGAAGGAAACAGTGTAAATCAAGATAGGTTGGCTAGACTTGCAAGTTGTTACTGTTTCAATAATGATTCAACAATTTTGGAAGACCTTTTGGGGTTTTCTTGTTTTTGATTTTTTACTATAAACTAACCCGTGCCTCATGTGTTAAAACCAGCTCTATCAACTGGCCAAAATACTGGGCAATAGTAGCGAGTGTTTCATTAATACAAGATTTCATCGACTTCAGTAGCTCTTCATCTTCAGTCTGTAAGCACCTGAAAAGAAAGAGAGAGGAAAGGGATGAAGGAAAAAAGATCCAACAGACCTGATTGCCAGAGGTGAGGCCCATGGTAATCACAGGATATAATGGGAACCCAGCTGTTCGCAAGGACAATGTCTTGTGGCATCAGCATCATTCCAGACTATAATCAAAGCTTTGTCTGCACAGGGTGAGTACACCATGAAAGGATAACAATTATTGAATAATTTTGGGATCACCATTTCCTTCACAGACTGCAGGCCAACTTTTGCTGCAGATGCCGTGTGTTTATACAGAGTAACACTTCCCTTCTCCACTTATGCTAAGTTCCAACCCCTCTTGGATGCCTGCATTACAACTGCAGCTGTGCATGTCCACCCATCTTTCATGATCAATGAAGGGCTTTCCAAAATTTTCATTTCTTTACCATCTTTGTCAGACTATAATGATAGCAGGATAAGGATGAAGAAAGAAATGTGTGTCCAGATGAGTTGAACAGCATAATCAAAAATAAAATTTGGCCCTCTTTACAGAAAGATACACAAAACATCTCTACGGAGTTGGTATACTAATCCTGTAACCAGTGATGTTTGGCTTTAATTGAAGAAATGAGATAAGGATGGGAAACTTCATACAATTCAAATAAAATAACTAATACCTCCTCACAGAAATGTATTCATTTGAATTCTCAAAACAGGCAGGCCACTGTAATACAAGATAGAGTTTGAGCGATCAGCCTCTCTACCTGCACAGAGGTCATCTTTTCACCTTTATCTGTCTGTCAGCCAGCTAGATCAATTTTTTGTCAAAAAGACAAGAAGGGAGAGGGCTGATTTGGGACAGACACTTTGAGATCGGAGCTCATTATTAAATCAGTGTGTCTCATAGTACAGAGCTCAAACTAAAGTCTGAGCTGTGTGGGTTAGGCAAAAAGCAATAGTGCTCCAAAAATGTTATTTCCTGATAATTAAATGGTGTCTTTTTCCCTGATGGTCCCCCTGGAACAGAATGACTTGCACAGTGTTTAAAGTGAATCGAGAAGAGTGATTGAACTGTGCTGGAGGAAACAGGTAACTTATGTTAGAAAGTGGAACTCTCATGAGAAGAATTTCAGAGATTTTTATTTTTCAGTCTCAGCATTCCAGAGTGCAGGGAGATGAGTAAACCTACCATTGCAATTTAAAGGAGCATGTATTTATTTTGGTTTGAGTTACAATACGTGGATATATTCATAGAGGAACATGAACACATAGTACAACAGTCTCACAACCCAAGCTTTCACACCAGCTGAAATCTTCACTCCACAGAACTAGAAGGGAACTTTGTCACTGATAACTGTCACAGCCAGAGTTTCTTCCTTGTCTGAAAGTCCTGAAATATCCACTTGCTTTCAGCTTTGCATCTTTGTCATGCGCTTTGTGCAACAGCAGATCCCATCTTTCATTTGGATGCAGTTCAGGTAAAAGCAACTCACTTCACCCACCAGGCACTAACATCAGGAACATCGCAGAGCTACAGGGGCCTATTTCAAACAATGAGGATGCTCATGGATTTGTGCTCCTCATTAGGAGTTCTACAACATAATAAACCAGCAAGATTAATATTTCAACTACAAAATTTAAGTTACCTTTCTGTGAATGCTGTAAATTCAGAACACTTGTCTATCAGAAGTTTTTCAAGCTGCAGAGATAGAAAAAAGTGCTTTTAAAACAAAATCCATACACACAGTTGCCTTACAAAAATAGATAATACTTGTTTGTTAATTGAAAACCTTCCTGAAACATAATATTTCATAAGAAGAGAGTTCATCTATTTTTCTCAATAAAACAGGTAGGGATAAAACTGAGGTTAATTTAAAAAGTAGCATTTTCTGCATCGTAAATGCAAAGGAACTCACAGATGGGGTGTTAAAATTCTTTAGTCCTATAGTCCTCAAAAGCAAAATATTTTTTCAATGCAATTTGTCCACATTATTAACATTCAGAATCAAGCCTATGATAACATAGGATCCCAAATAAGTCAAGAATATTTCCTTTGCTGAAAAGGGATTGGAAAGTCTTAAACAAGGGACCAGTATCAGTGTGTAAGGATTTCTTACGGATCTTTTAAAGCGAGTTTTAATTATTAAAATAAAATGAAAATTCAAAAAGCGAAAGAAACGTGACATCAGGTACACAAGGCACCTCACCTGGTGCATTTCTTCAGAAGAGGTCCTGGTGAAGGTGCTGTACTCGTTGATCATGGAGCGCACGTGGCAGTTGACTCTCACTGTCATGCTGTGGACCCTCTGCCACCTGTTCTTCTCCAGCTTCTGAGCAATCCTGGTCAATTCCGTGCTGATGATCCAGGCTCTCTTCAGCAGAAGCTGCAGGTTGTCACAAGAGCTGTACTGCGAGGAAAGGATGAGTTCATTTTGCTCGTCCTTCTCAAGGCTGATGGGCTTGGACTGGAGAATGCACATACATTCACAGTCTGTCATCAGCTTCAGGTCTTCCATCCACCGCTGAACAGAGTCCACCTGGATCAGGTGCATGCTGGAAGGCAGAGACAGAGAGGGAAGAATGAGGTAAAGAAAACAACCTTAGAATAACCACCAGGAACACCACACAGCTGCATCCACTACTAGGTTGCAATTGATTGACAAAAGGCAAGTAATCGACCAATTTGCTTGTAGTAACAGAGTGAAATGTTTAGCTCTTTATTCCTAAAAGAGGTTCTGGATTTCTAATCACTTTTACATCACATACCCTGCTACAAAATTATATCTCTAATATCCACTCATTTTTCAGATAAGTAAACAGAAGTTTAGACTCTGTTTTTGGGGGAAAATATTTCTTGTACGTTCAGAGTTTATTGTGGAGAAGGAGCAAAGCTATGAATGTGTTTGCTTACCGTTTATGGGACTGACAGGTTTTTCTAGACACTTGGCCTATCAAGTGCTTCACATAAAATTTTACCTTGCAGCATGTCTCCAAAGCCCTTCCAAACTTACACAGCCGAACCAAGACAGTGACCAATACCACCAGCAATATCTACTTGTTCCATGTCATAGTCCTTTAAACTTTAGCTGGATTCCATTTCCTGACTAGACTTTTACCTTCCCCCTTTTTTGTCACTGTTCCCTGTACAATTTTCACACTGACTTCCAAAGCACATTTTTACACTACAACAAATATGATGTGAACCAGCAAGGCTGAAAAGCTCCCTGACAAGTGTACCCTGGCACAAGGGCAATGAGCCTGCATTTTGTGCCCTTGCGCCGTCCAGCCAGTAAAATGTAGTACCTGAGGCAGAAGTGTCACTGATTCTGAGCTCATCTTTTTGAGGGATGACAAATTTCACTGAGTCTTGAGATTAAGATACCTAAATTTTTTTCTTATAAAGTGCCCAGATCCTAATAAAAATATTTAATCCTCACCCCAACCATACAAAAGGTTTCCAAAGAATTGAAAATGAAAGGTAAAGAAATTAGATTAAGTGAAAGCAAGAGAAAGTGGCTTTAACTATTTTTTCCAAACTTCTATTGGTATCCTACAGCTGGTCTGACAGTGTAGTGGATTATTATCTACCTTCTGGATACATGGGCAACTTTTTATGACGCTATACCGGAAAGGACAAAAAGAAAGTTTGTATTATAGTCCTCATTCTTTTAATTCAGAAACTGATTTATTGCAACTCAGCAACTTCCTGTACTGCTATATAAAGCCTCACTGTTAGAAAAAAATCTGCAATTACATTAGCTGAGCTAAGGAGGACCAGGTGGAAATCTTTTTCAATTTTTGTGCTTCCATTTATACAGTGAGCAGCAGCTGAACTCGAGAAATCTCCTGCCAGGCCACTCCAGTAATATTCCATAAATAAACAAAATGTATTTACATACACGGGAAAAGGAGGCTCACCTCAAGTATCATTTCATGTAAATTGACAGCAAACAAGATACAAGAGATCAGTTTCATTGATCCAATCTCCTTTCTCACAATATATGATGAAACTACTTTTAATTTCAAACTTTACAGGCCACTGCTATTTAAGGTCTTTATTTCACTCAGCCCTGAATATTGTGTAATTGCATTTCGTGATCGATTGAGGCCCACTTTCTTCTTGCTGTGTGTAGTCTCCTTATTGCCTTTTTGGATCTGAAGCAAGGTTTCCTAATAAACAAAAACAACAACTTCAGAAGTTTGAGACCATGATTTATGACGATGTGCATTGTTTGCATGCAGAACAAGATAAACTGATTTGACACAGAGTAACGTATCTTTCATTTCCAAAGTGCACTGTGATAATTGATTAAATCTCTGTTTAGTGAGTAGAAATAAACTTCTACATTATAAATTCACATGGACAAAATACTAGAATAGAAAGTTTGTGAGGAAAAAAAACCAAAAAAAGTAATTCTATTTCCTTTAGTCCCAAAAGCCATTCTTCACTCTAAAGACAAAAAAGATGATGAGCTCTACCAAAAAAAAAAAAAATGCACAGATGTTAAAGAAGCTCTCCTTGTTTGCTTCTGTTCCTACTAATTGCCAGAAGTACAGCTGTAGAATGCAGGGTATCCTTTCACTGAAATTTGGTGTTCCTTAACTAACAAGTGCAAAAAATAATACCATTCATCTCCTTCCAGAGGACCACAGAAAACTCCCCCTGCTTACAGTGTCAGCTTTTCTGACACATTGTCCTTTAAATTAGACATACATCGTTATCATTCAAATGAAATACATAAATGATTCACCTTCATCCAAATCTCACTGTATTTAGAGAAAATCTTCTCAAGCATTTCACCAATGAATTTTTAGACAAATTTTTTACATGTTAAAATAAGGAAAGCAAAAAGTGTGATCATCCCTAATTAGCTATTAGGAAACATATTCCAGTTGGTATTTACTGAACTCAAAAAACAAGTTGGGAATTTCCATTTTGTCTCCCCATTACTGAAAAAAAAAAAAATCTACGCCTACAAAATAAAAAGAACCATAATGGTTCAGACAAAACAAACAAACAAACCCTGTTTAGCCCATTATCCTGGTCCCAACATGCCCATTAGGAGATGCATAAGGAAAGATTATAAGAAGTGTGGCAAGAGCTGAGCAACCCCTCCTTCCCA
The DNA here is from genome assembly GCA_013400735.1 of Pomatostomus ruficeps. Lineage (NCBI taxonomy): Eukaryota > Metazoa > Chordata > Aves > Passeriformes > Timaliidae > Pomatostomus > Pomatostomus ruficeps. Next base: position 18,600 of record VYZT01064057.1, read on the forward strand.
TCCTCTGGCAATTAGTGGTTTAGGAACTTCCTCAGCCAGAAGTTGTGTCTGAGCAGGATGTTTTTACAATTCATGAAACAAAAGTAGCCATTAATCCCTGTTTGAACTCAGTTAAACTTTTGGCCTTTGCAGCATCTAGTGGCAGAGTCTCACATTGTTTATTTTTTGTATTCAAAAGTGTTTCTTATTGTCTGTTTTAAACTTGCTGCCTGGAGATATGAACACAAACACTTTAGCTGCTTTATACTAAGAGATACTGTAAATTAAATGACAACTCTGTATTCACTCTCTTCATGCAATTCATTATTTTATTTGCTCTATTCCATCTTCTGTAGGTTTATTTCCATGGTACAGAAACTCAGTCCATCTAGTCTGTCTCCTTATAGACATTATTCCAACCCTCTGATCATTCACTTACACTCCCCACCTTTTCAAAAAGCTTTTTCCAGTTTCCCTATGTCCCAAGATGTGATGGGAAAACAGGACACAATGTACAAGATTCAGGTAAATTTATACATTTGAAATACATTTTCTGCACGGTCCCTATTTTCCAACAATTTTTAAATTAAATTGGCTTTTTACTAAAGTGTTTTCCAGAGGACTGTTTCATTTTTCCCTTTCTGAAAATACACTCACTTTGATTTCAGAATCTTTCCCATGGGTGATAAGATACAATGTAGAGTTCACTACTCTATACATGTGATGAACGAAATTGTGCTTCAGTTCTGTTTCCCTCCTCACATGCACTACTTTGTGTTCACTAACATAATTTCTTCTAATATTTTACAGTCTTGTGTTGTCTTGCTTTTATAACTATTTTTCAACTCATTAAATACATTAAACAAGATTTGCTCAAGCATCAGAGACCTTACTGGTGGGATTTTCCAGAGTGCTCTCTAATTTGGCAAAAGGGTCTGGTTAACTGGCTGAGACCCTGAAGTTTATAGAATCATAGAATCATTTATGTTGGAAAAGAATTCTAACACCATCAGATCCAAACATTAGCATTGCCAGGTCCATCACTAAATCATGACACATCTACACAGCTTTTAAATACCTCCAGGGATGGTGACTCAAACACTTCCCTGGAGAGTCCATTCCAGTGCTTAGCTACCCTTTCAGTGAAGAAATCTTCCCTAATTTTCAATCTAAATCTCCCCTGGGGCAATTTGGAGCCATTTCTTCTTTTTCTATCACTGGTTACTTGGGAGAAGAGGTCAACCCCCACCTTGCTCCATCCTTCTTTCAGGTAGTAATAAAAAGAGATACATTCCTCCTGAGCTTCCTTCTCTCCAGGCTAAACACCCCCAGCTGCCTCAGCTACTCCTCATCAAATTTGTGCTCCAGACCCTTCCCCAGCTTCATTTCCCTTCTCTGGACTCGTTCCAGCCCCTCAAAATCCTTCTTGCAGGGAGGGACCCAAGCCTGGTCTCAGCAC
>VYZT01064060.1:0-22072 GCA_013400735.1 Pomatostomus ruficeps
CCGGCGCTGCTCCGTGCCCGCTGCCGGCCCGGGCCGGAGCGATCCGGGGCAGCCCCGCCTCGGGCCGGCAGCATGCCCCGCGGGCGAGCCTGGACGCAGGCGGAGGTCAGCAGCCTCCTGTCGCTGGTGGAGGGCTCGGGGGAGGCCGCCCTGCTCATGGCCTCCACGTCGCGACCCAACGAGGCGCTGTGGCGGGAGATCTCCCGGGGTCTGGCAGCGGCCGGCTACGGGCGCAGCGTGGCCCAGTGCCGCTCCAAGTGGAAGGCGCTCAAGCAGGCTTTCCACTCGGAGCGGGAGAGGCGCCGCAGGGCAGGTCAACACTCGCCGCGGCTGCCGCCGCACTACCGAGCCATGAAGAGCATCTGGAAGGCAGCCGGGCGGCCCGTCTTTGGCGAACGGAGGATGCCAGGTGGGTGCTGGGGACGGGCATGTGGGCTTAGCAGGGTAGCTGGAGGGGTGCTGGTAGAGCTCTGGTGCTGCGTGAACACCCAGGGTCTGTTGATGGCCTTTCTCTTCCCCTAGACGTGGTGAAGCTGTCCTCCAGGAAGCGCAGGTCAACCCTTGCCACACGGTCTCCATCCTCACCAGAGCCACCAGGTACCTGTGGGCTCAGGCAGCCGGAGTGGGGCTTGTCCTGGCTGCAAGGTGGCAGATACCCCTCTTCCCCCAGTTACTGAAGCTCTTTTCTGCACCCTTTCATCTCCTTCTGCAGAGCACGACATTGGCGGGGACACCCCCAGCACACTGCTGTCACTGATGCTGCAGTGCGCGAAGGACGAGCCAGAGAGTTGTAAGTACTGAGCTGCCCTGCAGCACTGAGCTGCATGGCCACGGCTCTAGCCCAAGCCCATGCCAGCATGGTGGGAATGGGAGACTTAGAGGATCTTGGGAATGAAAGGGAGCCATCGCATGTCCCCCTGCAGGGATGCTCAGTGATGGGTGTGTTGGGACTTCTGTCTCCAAAGGCTTTGGCTCCAAACTAGCCCCAGAGCATGATGGGATGGGGATGGCTGGGATAGGGCAAGAGTGGGTCCCAGCCTGAGGGCATGGCAAGGCTACTGGCTGCCCTGTGGCAGATCATGAGGCACAAAGTCTGTAAGGGACAGTGGCCCTGATACAGCTCAAGGATCTCTTGTGGCCGGTAGCATTGCAGAGCATGTGCCTCCTTTTCCTTCAGCGGTTCCTGGCTCCTCACTTGTCCAGTAACACTATAAGGCTTTGGATGCGTTAGGGCTGTATGTGAGGGCCAGAGCTGCCTGCAGCACCCCAGCCCTGCAGCCCACCCAGGTGTGTATCCTGCACACTGTTCACACTCCCAGGGGTTTGGCACTAAGGTGATGCAGGATACATCCCTGAGTCTGGTTTGCATGGGCACCCCGACCAGCCTCCCACACTGGGTAACTACCTTCTGTCTCCACAAATTCCCCCTGCAGTTTCAAGTGGATGTGGGATTCTCCTTCACTTCCAGTCCTAGTCTGTTGTGTAGCGTTGCTGCGCGCTGCTCCGCCGCTGCTGCCTTCCAGCCCAGAGGTGGCTGCATTGCAGTGGTGGGTGAGTGACTCCTGCTTTTGTACCTAGCTCTGAAGTGCTTTGGGGCCCTGCAGGGTGCTCTGGAACTGTGGATAGGGCATGTCAGGCTGTGGGGCTGGCCAGGGCAAGCCGGGCAGACCCCGGGCCAGTGGTGATTCACCAGCAGGTTTCTTCAGACGGTGTATCTCTCCTCTCTGCTTTCTCCCAGCAGCTGGTGGAGACCACATTGCTGGAGTGCCACCCATGCCCCCTGCCATGCCACGTAAGGCTTTCCTTGCCCTGCTCAGCCCAGTAAACTCCCTCAGCCCCACGAGCAGGGTCTGATATGGTTCTTGTTGCAGACACCGGTTGCTGCTTCCCTCCCCTCTCCCTCCTGGGTGAGTACCATGCCCTGACTACCATGCTTGCGTACCCTGGGGCGGGGGGTGGCTGCAGCTCACAGGCTGTCTGCTCTCCTTCCAGGCCGTCACACTGACTTGAAGCAGGAAGGAGCTGAGAGAAAGGCCGGTAAGTGTCTGCAGCTTTGAGCAAGTCCTTGTGCTCCAGGGCACAGCTCTGTCCTATCTTGTTGGTGGGAAGGGCATGGGCTCCTGGAGGCAGAGCCCTCCCAGGGCTCTGTCATGGTCGGGCTGAGTTTGGGGCTTGGGTGTCTCCATCACTCAGGCTGTTTCCTCCATGCTAAGCTTTTGTGACAGGTTTTCCTGGTGAGACGTCCCTGAGGATCAGAAGAGGAAACCGAATGCTGCCACTGGCTGCTGCAGCCACAGGCTCCCACGGGACAGCAGCCATGAGCGAACAGCCAGCAGCAGGTGAAGATGCATCAGACACAAGCCTGCATGGTGGGTGCTCCCTGCAGCTTCCCGACAGCCTCACACGGAGCTCTCGGAGCCATGGTGAGGTGCCACTGACCCCTCTCTCACTGCAGGGTCTGGCATGGCAGGCTTGCTCCAGAATGTCCAGCAACTGCTGGTGCAGATCCTGCAGACGTCACGGCAGCAGCAAGCACTACTGGAGAGCCTGGCCAGCGACACAGTCTCCCACCTCCACCTCCTCTCCCACAGCCTCGTGCAGGTGGGCGAGACCCTGCACCAGCTCCTGCTCCGGCCACAGACCCATCCCATCCCCCTTGGCCATTACATCTCCCACGTGCCCCTTTTTGAGGGTGGCCCTGGAGTGCCCTGCTCCCCTGGCACTCCCCACACTTCCCCAGATCACAAAGAGGAGCCTCAGCTGTCCCCTGATGCCAGGTGCATCCCCCCATGAGTGCCACCATCACTGGCCCCAGGAGCAACAGCTTTGCTACAGAGCCATGGCACAAATCTTTATAGCAGAGGTTCCAGATATTTTGAAAATTTATACTAGAGAGACATTTTAATAAAATTAAAAATAGCTTTTCTACCAGTGATGGCAATTGAACAATTCTTTTCCCCTCTCTGGGGGAATGTTCCCCTTCTCACTTTCGAGATGAGCATGAGGGGAAGTTGGCTATTTACAGACTCTGAGAAACTCCCAACCCACATAGCACGGGGCAGATGTGCTTTGTCTACCCTTTCCAGCAGCACCTGGGGCAGGCGTTACCCCTGCTTGGGAAATGTGCTGCTGGGCTGTGGAGTAGAGCAGGGCCACTGCCAGGACTGGAGGCCAGGAAGCCCAGACTGCGAGGCTGCATCCTGCCCCAGAGAAAGAGGCTGGCATGGACAATGCTGGGCAGCACTGGGGCTGGGGAAGCAGAGTGTGCAGCATCCATGGTCCTTTAGTGTCCGGGTCCTGGGCAGGTCCCTTCTAGGGAACCATTCCCAGCCAGTGTTGCAGACTTGCCACACGCTATGGTGAGACCCTCCTGCTCCAGCGAGGATCCTCCTGCCTCAGTACATGGATCACCATCAGGTACCAATAGTTGCAGATATGCCATGGCACGTTGTGCCTGGCAAAGGGGCCACTGACTCTTGCCTGGACCCCACCACCTTCATGTTTTTATGCACATCCTCCATGGGGATGGGGCAATAGCACTGTCTGCCTCCAGAATGTCTTTGCCACATCCAAGGAGAGGAAGTGTAGGTCATGTAGACATCATGACAATTGTCCTGTCATGTCGGATGCCACTTGCTGGAGGGCTGGCAGGTGCCCTGCCACTTCTAGAAGAGAGAGGGATGCCATGTTGAGGCTGGTCCATGTCAGCTCAAGCCCAGCCAGGAAGGTGGGCATGCAGTTCATGTTGAGGCAGTTATCCCATTTTGAGGGTGTATTGATGACGGATCCACTGCCTGGATGCCATGGATGACTGTCAGGGTGAGGTTGCAGTACGTGTCCCTGTAGCTCCCCAGCTAGATGTCCCTGAATTCCTGCCTTTCCTGCTGCACACCCTGGCCCGTTGCCTGCCCCACCATCTTCCAGGAGCATGTCAGGGCACTCCACATGCTCCAGATGCACATACCAGCTGGCTGGAGTACTCCACGTGTGGCCAAACCATGGAGAGGGACCAGGGGCACAGTCATGGGACCCACCAGCAAGGTGGCAGGGGGACGGCAGGTGTCACAGCACCAATGAACAACAACATCACAGCCCAGACATCATCTGGCAGGGGAGAAACGTGGGTGCGCAGTGCTGGGAAAGCCCATGATCCCCCGTGGCATTCTGCCTTGTCCCATACCAGCTGTGCACCCTGGGTCAGAGAGAAGGGTGTGCCACAGAGGCACGCTGGCCTCGTGATGCAGTGGGCAGGGAGCTGGGGTCTGTGGGGGCTGCTGGGAGCAGGGCCAGCCCTGGTGGGGATGGTGCTCCCACTGCTGCATACAAAACGTCCTCTGTGCTCCCTCCCAAGCAGGAACAGAAATCAGCTGGCTGCTGGCCAGCAGCTCCGGCCCCAAGCCTCCTGGTGATGGGGCCACTGCCTGCAAACATCTCTGCCCTGGATTTCTCTCCCTGGGACCTATTAGTCTGGGCAAAGATAGGAGAAAGGTGGGATCTCCTTTCCTGAGCCCTGCTGCTTGCACCGGTGAAGTTGCAATGGTTGGGCTGTGGTTGTCCATACACCACTCTTACCTTGCTGTGTTCCCCATCATTCCACTGATTAGCCTCCAGTGCTCCCAACTAGCTTGCTGTGGTCCCCATCATCCCACCACACTCCCCAACACCCTGGCTTGCTCCCTGCCATTCTGCCACACTACTCACTTGAGGCTACACCTACTCCTTCCAGCCGTGGGACACCACAGCCCCATTCCCTCAGCCCTGGCGTGCTGGGATGGTAGGGCAGGCTGTCCCCTCTCCGTGCAGGTCCCTGACAGGAGGTGAAGGGCAGTGAGGGGTGCTCTGCGGTGGGGGAGCAGGAGTGGGCTGACTGCAGAGGAGGGTGGTGTTGCAGCAGGGACTGTGCAGGGGTGTCCTGGGGGCTGTAGGTCGGGGGGGTCTGGGATACTACCGGAGGTACAAGTGGGACACAGGGATGTGAAGTACTGGGAACCGGGAGGAGTTCAACGGAGTGCGCAACGGAGTGCAACGAGGGACGCAGGGGGTTACAGTGAGGGGTGCATTGAGAGGTGCAGTGAAGGGTGCAGGGCGGGGTATAGTGGGGTGCAAGGGATGGCAGTGAAGGGTGTAGGAGATGCAGTGAGTTGGAGTGAGGAGCAGAGGGTGCAGTGAGGAGTGCCGGGGATGCAGCAGGGTTGTGGTGGGGCTGCAGAGGGGTGCAAAGGAGGCGCAGTGAGTGGTGCCGGGCGTGCAGTAAGGGGTGTCGCGGGAGCAGTGAGTGGTGCCGGGGGTGCAGTGAGGGGTGCCGGGGGTGCAGCAGGGTGGCGGCGGGGCTGCAGAGAGGTGCAAAAGGGGTGTAGCGGGATACGGTGTGAGCGCACGTTCCTCAACCCCCGCGCAGCAGCTCCGTGCCCCGTCCCTGTGGGGCGTGGCCTGTCTGGAGTGACAGCTCGGCCGCCAATAGGAACGCAAGAAAGAGAGGATGGGCGGGTCTCGCCGGCGTGCGTCATCCAATCACGGGGCGTGGCGGGCAGGGGCGGGGCTCATCGTGACGTCACGGGGCATCCCCGAGCGGGGCGGGTCCGGAGCTCCTGCGGGAGGATCCCGAGTCCAGCCAGGTCCGGCCTGCGCGGGACTGGGGCATCGCCACCGCCGCAGTGTACTGCCAGTGCTGAAGGGCTGACCCATCTCCACGCTTCGCTCACCGCCTCCTCCTGCTCTTGAGCCTTATGAAATCCTTCTCATACTCTCCAAATACTGAAGGAAAGCTTTACTACAGTGGATATGACTCCCACCAGCACCCTGTGCACACATTGCCCCTTTATCCTCACGCCTCTCCCTGTGCCAGTGATCAGTCTTCACACCTCAGTCCTCTCTCCCAGGCTGCTGGTTGTCCAGCCTGCTGCCAGGGATGGGCCTGCAGCCACTGCAGGCAGGGTGTCCGGACAGATGGATGCTACTGGGCTCTCAGGCAACCCAGTTGGTCTTTGCGAACTTCTCTATTGCACTTTCTTTTAAAAAATGATGTTTTTCAGTGAAAATAGAATCACTTTCGACAGCAACTCTTAGTTCTTCACAGGTGGAACAGAAGGGGATGACAGAGTACTTAGGCTCGTGGGCATGGCCTGAAGGTCTCACATACCACAAGGCAGTACCCAGAATCTCCCTCTCCAAATAACCATCCAGATGAGATGCAGCACAGCATGGATTAGGAAGAAGTATAATTCCAAAATCTAGAACTTAAATGAAGCAGGAGAGGGTGTCTAAGGACAAGGAGAGGAAACTGCTTTGATGTGTATCAGGATGTTTATCTTGATAACAAAAGCCCTAGTTCTCTTTTTAATGAAGTGACTCCTCCCTTTGAAGTGGATCCTCCTGTGCTGCACATGGCTGCAGCTCGTGGAGATCCTGCACAGACTTCACCCTCCTCAAACGTTAATTTTTCCCTTGTGATTTGCCTGAAAACTATGAGACCAAAGTGAAAAAACTCAGGGACGAGAGCAGCCAAGCTGCCTTTGGACCTGCCAGAGGACAGGGTCAGACGGGTTTTTGAACGCAGGATGCAGGGAGATGCCATGTCTGGGAACGCTTGGCACCTCCCTGCAGCAAGTACATCCTCGGGGTGTACAAACATTTATGAGGTCCCTTGAGAGGAGGTGGGTGTTACTCCAGGTCCTCCCCCACAACAGGGAGGAAGCCTCCAGCTCAAATTATCCATCTTCCCAACAGGAGACAACTTCATTAGTTAATTAGAACAACAATCCTCACGGGCTCATCTGGGATTTGCAGCTGTGCTGGCAGGAGATTTGCTGACTGCAGGCAAGCCCTGGGGCAAAGCTTCTCAGGAGGACTTGGCACACAGAGCCCTCAGGGACTTACCTCCCCTCCTGCTGAGCCAGGAGCCTCTGGATTGCACTTGTTCTAAGCCCATTTAATTTTAGCCAAAAACGCCACTCTTCAAAATGCAGAGCCTTGTGTTTTAGCTGTGGAGGTGATGAAGCATATTTATGTAAAGTAGGAATAATCTGTAATATTCCTCTCATTGTAGGCACCTCTCGCAGTCCAACAGGAAGCTTTAATGTGATTTCTTTAATGCAGTCTCCATTGAGAGCTCTGCTCATACATAACAACATATTGCTTAGCACTTGAGACTCAAGGGAAATTTTAATGGTGGTGTTTGAGTGGGGGAAAATTATTTTTAAGGGAAAACTTTAATCTGCAAGCCATAAAGGGAACTGTGGCTTTGCATCCTATGGACAATGTTCTCAGCCTCTGCTAACATGATTCTATCTTCCTCTGGAGGCTTGCTTCTTAAGATAAATTTATCCAGGATTGCATTTGGTGTAACAGCTTGATTTCTGTTGGTGTAAGGCTGATTTCTCACAAGAGCAACTGCCTTAATTTCCTACCAGTTGACAGCAAGTGCAGCTGCATTTTGTACTTGTAGACTTTGTCCTTGCAATCACAGCCCTTCCTCTGCTCATCAGCCAGGATGTGCCAAGGCTGCTTCTTCAGCATCACCCTTCTGTGGGCTGTAGATATCTGCTTTGGGGATAGAAACATTTGACTTCCTTGTCCTAACAGGAGGAGCTTGCAGGACTCACAGATCCTACCCCAAGATTCATCCAAAGGGCTAGATCTGAGCTGCAGCACTCTGATGCACCCCTGGACATCTCCAAACTCTCATTGCTATGGCAACAATTTAGCAAATTTAGCACTGCAAAATTATTTGCAATTTTAAGCTGTTGCCAAGATCTTCTTCAAAGGCTCTTTGGGGGTTGTTTTGCTCTGGTTTTTCATGTAACCTTCCCCCACTTTCAAGTGCTCTTCGTTTTGGCATGGCTCCCTTCCTTGAGGAATGACCTTTCCCACCCATTCACTCACTCTGCTCCTTGGCCATGCTGGCCTTGCAAATCTTGTTAAAAGGACATGTTCATTTACCGGAAGTCTCCAGCATGCGGATCTGAGCAGTTCTCATGCTGTCTGCAGGCAGCCTGCCCCCCTGGCTGCTCTATTAATTTCTCTTAGCAAGCTCCCTGATTTCTATGCAGTTTCCTTGACGAAGTTAAGCATGACTCAAGTGGTTTTTCTGCTTGACAGAGCAGGTCTTCAACAGCCCTCTTCTAAATTGCCAGGGATAAAGTCCTGAGTCCAGCCCCCCCGCAGGTTTCCCCACCAACCTCTCCAAGAAACTCAGTTAACAGAAGCTGAAAATCGTGATGTTTTGCATGCACCACCACGTTTTCCTGATTTCCCACGTCTCAGTGTCCCCCTTTCCTGTCTGCTGCTCCCTTCCACCCATGTGACCATGGCAGCTCCTGTTTATCCCCTGACACATTCCCCCTGCAATGCTCTGGTCTCTGTGGGTACAACCAAGCCTTTTGTCCCTCGTCTCCATGGCCCCTCCACCCCTACCCTCATACCAAACCGGGCATGCCCTGCCACCCTTCTGTTTTCTCATTTCTCCAGGTGTTATGGCATGATGTGCTGCTGGGACAATGCTGGTTCTTAGTGCCCTGAGTCCCCGTCAGAACCCCTTCTCCCTCCTCTGGGCTGGCTTTGTCATGCTCAGTTCTGTCTAAGTTCTATGGGACAGGTACCCATGGCAGAGTGCTTCCCAGGAACAGGCACCTGGAGAGATGCCCCATGGCACTGAAGCTGGGCTTTCTCCATCTGTAGCTGCATCTCCCACTTGTGCCTGGCTCCCACCTGGTTCTCTCCCAGCATGCAGCAGGCTGGGGCTGAAGCTTTGAGGGGTCCCTGATCCCATCCCCTTAAGGTTGGGAATGGCAGCAGGGAGGATGAGACATGGAGCTAGAGGATGGGGGAGAAGGAAAGGTGAGCAAGCAGGCTGTGCATGGATTCCCCAGGGATAACAGGGTCCCTTTGCATGCCCAGAACTGCTCTCCCAGGCTGCACATAGTGCAGGCACTGCCTGCAGGGCTGAGGGAGAGCCAGGGATCAAGCAGGGCAGGCAGATCCAGTGCCTGTGAGCTGTACAGTGGTGCCAGCTTGGGTGATGGATGGGTCTGTGTGAGGAGGGCGGTCAAGCCTTACTACTCTGATGAGAAAATCATCGAGTGGCTGCAGGGTGCTTCAGGCAAACTGCAAAAATAAGAGAGCAGCCAGGGTATTCTCTGAGTCCTTCATCATCCCCAGAGCGGCACGGTGACAGCCATGTCCGGCCAGGGAGCAAGCTCTGTCTGTAGCCACCATGGGATTTACATTGACTGAGGTGGAAAAGCTTTGCCTCCCTGGGGTCTGGCAGCACAGTGAGCAGAACGGGTGAGAACTCCCAGGGCAGCCACAGGGGATCTGCTGCCTCTAGACCTGGGGTTTCATGAGGACATAGGGAGGAAATGGTGAGGTGAGGACTGCAGGGTTATGCATCCCTCCTTACACACCTGCCTGGGGACCCACCAACACCCAGGTGACCAATCTGGTGGCACCAACAGCCACCCTTCCACCCACACCTCCCAGCCACGGTGGCTAGAAAGGGGCACAGCACTCTCGTGCACCCAGAGAGACCCCAAAACCTTGGACCTCTCACCAGCCCCACCCACTGCTGCCTGGTCGGGCACACACGGGCAGGCAGAGGAGGAGGGTTGCCAGGTCCTGCCTGCGTGCACACAGCCTGCTGCAGGGCTCAATAATTCAGGCCTGATACATTAAAGTTGCATGGCATGCAACTGCCATCTGCAACGACAGACTGCGTCAGGGCTGCTGGGTGATGGGTCCGGACAGCAGGCATGGGCAGGCAGTGGTGGGAGGGTCCGGTGGCCTCCGGGGAGAGCAGAGTGAGGGCAACAGGCAGAGCACCCCTGCAGTAGGGTCTGGGGTGGAAGGAGGTTGTGGCAGGAAGCACAGTACCAGTGTTTGGAATACACATTTCCAAGGAACTTGTGTCAGAGCAGGGAGTGCTGGCCCAATGGCACTGACAGCAGGCAAGATGGAGCTGGGATGCAGGAGGCTGGATCAGGATGATACCGTTCCCAGGGCTGCCACCTTCTCATGCATCCTCTGTGTCCCCTGCAACCTTCCGGTCATGACAGAGGCTGTGAAATCTTGTGTTGCCCCATATGCCAAGTGAAAAACCTGTCCCAGCTGTGTCTGTCACCAGGTCCCTGCCACCACCTGACCGGGTATGGCTTGAATCCCCCCCACCCCTCTCCAGCACTGAGGAAACAAAGCTCTTCATCGGCTGTTCCGGGAGTTGGTTGCCATGGGGATGTCAGATGTACCTGGCTGTTATAGGGATACTGTTGCCATGGTTATGTGGTTGCTGTGCCTGGTAGAGGCAGGGATGGAGCATCAGGAAAGCTGTTTACACTGGTGGGGTAGGAGTCACAAAAACCCCAACTCTCTGAGCAAGAGGGGAAGGCAGGAGAGTCTAGTCTTCACCCCAAGTCCATCCTTATGGGACAGAGGCTGGAGGCCATGGAGAACCATGAGAGAAAAGCCCACTAGGCCTGTAGGGATGGACACGCTGGTGCTCCTGACCCTGCGACAAAGGACAGGTGACTGAGGGGAATTGGAGTCTCCCGTGGTGTGTCCCAGGATGCTCCCAGACAGGATTGGTGGGAGAGGCACTCACACCCCCTGTGCTGGGTGTCCCACAGGAGAGACTGGCTTCTCCATGCCTGGTACCAGGAGCAGTGAACAGAAAACCTTTCTGTCCTGCAAAACTCTGTGTTCTGCACTTGCAATGCACCTCCATGTCCCCTGTGCTGTTCCGGACTCCTGGGCAAGGAAATGGGTTTCTGCCTCACTGGGACTGGGAGATGAAGTGGGAATGGGGATTCCCAGCTCCCAGTAGGCAGCCCACAGGCCCCCAGGGACAAGCTGAGCTGGCAGAGAATGCCTGGATCCCCTCCAGTGCTTCTTGGCAGAGCTCCCTCCTGGGCAGCGTGGTCAGATGCATGGCCTGTCCTTGAGATGAAAAATGCAGTTGCAGGTTTAATTAAAAGGAGAGGGAGCTCTGAGCTGCACCAGCAGCCCAGAAAAGAAGAGTCTAGCAGAGCTGGTGTGTGGCTCCTCCAGGCTTCCCTGGGCAGCTCTGCTGACTAAAACCCCTGACCACCTCTATCAGGACCCCTCAAAGCTCCAGTCCTACATGTGTCATCCCACAGTGTCTGCTGTGGGGCAGGCCAGGGGCTGTGCAGCTGCTTGCAAGGGGAAAGCTCATCCCACCACAGCTCTGCTTTTGTAGGCTCTACACAAATTTGACAAGCAGAGGGTTTGCACTTTATCCCTACAGCAGTGAGACAAGGGATGAGAGATGGGTAAGGATGCAGCCCCCACATCCCCATGACACAAGGGTTCATTGGTGTAGGACCAGCTTGTGCTCAGTGTGCACTGCACTCCAGTGCACTGCTAATGTGAAAGCTAAAGCTGAGCTCCTCATCCTCTGGGGGCTGCTACTGCCACTGGAGTGCAATTGTACTAGGTGAAATGAGTAATATTTTTAATTAAAAAATTAATCCTTAATCTGCCACCTGGCCAGACCAGACAGGACTTTCTGTGTGGCAGAGAGGAGGCTGGAGGGTGAGTAGACATAGGTTCCCCAGTCCTTGCACAATGACGGGGACTCCTGCCCAGGCTGCCCAGTGTATCTCCATGCCAGGCTGGCTCCCCATGGGCATATCCCACACCAAGGCCCAGGGACAGAGGCAGCAAACCCCTGAACCCACCAGCACTACCATGGCCCTCGCCAGCTCATCCCTCCTCCTGCTCTGCCCATCCCATCCCCACAGTCCTCTCCAGCTGCCCCCACAGCCCCCCAAGCCCACCCTGCTCTGGCCAGCTGGGGCCCAGCTCCCGGGCAGCAGTTTTAATTAGATTGCAATCCTATTACAGCTGCCTGCCTGCCTGCAGTTGCTAATCCTGTTAAGCATCCAGTAAATCTCCCTGTGCTGGGCTCTGTCCCCAGGGGTACAGGGAGGGGAGGCTGCTGGTGGGTGGGCTCAGCTGAGCTAGGATGTGGCTGCTAAGATGCAGAGTTTTGCCTCAGGATTCCACCCTGAAGACCCCTGCAGGGCTGAGAAATTCTCAGGGGATTGGAGAAGTCTCCAGTGAAGTGAAAAGTGTCAGTGGAACTTTCCCTGCCCTCCCTGGTCCACCTTGACCCCTCTGAGCTGCAGAAGCAGAGTGAAAACCCTCTGTCCTTGAGGCACACACACAGCCTGGGTGTCTGTCACCACACCATGGTCACCACTGGCTGCAGTGGGTGCTGAGCTCACAGGTCTGACCATAAGCCAGACAAGCAGCAAGGGCTGAAAAGGGCCACTCCAAGCGGGTCACAGGATACAGTCCGTGCAATGCCCCTCCCCCTGGAGCCCAGTGTCCTGCAGAGACAGGGCTGATGGCAACAGCAGGGACACAGGGTCACTTGTCCACTGTTCCTTGGGTGTAGTGACATGTGGGGTGCTGAGGCAGGCTGGCCTAGGCAATGGGGTGACACCAACAGGCTCTGGGCTCCTGGAGATGTGGCCCTTGTGGGCAGAGCACTCTCAGACCTGTGCATTGCCACAGCAGGCAGCACCAGCATCATTCCCCAGTGGCAGCTACCTCCACAGCTGTGGGCTCCCCACTCTCCTGCAGGCTTGGAGGGGATCCGAGATGCCCTGGCACAGCACAGCTGCTCCTGGGTCAGACATTTCAGCCATCCTCTGAGAGCACAGTGCCCCAGGAAAGACATCCTAGCCTTGCAACCTGTCCTGCCAGGACCCAAACACTGCAGCCTCTGGTCCCCACCTCTTGCCAGTCACTTTGCTCACTGTCGGAGCTGTATCAACTCCAGAGCAGCCACCACAGAGTAGCAGCTCTGACTGAGAGCCAGAGTCTGTTGCCATTCCTCCCCTCTGCACCCAGCCACAAACCCTCAGCAACTCCATGGCCAGGCAAAGAGAGGACTGTGCTCATCCTTGAGACCCCACAACTCTGCCCCAGACTGAGCCAGAGCAACTCCTGGAGACAAGTTCAATCAGGCTGTAATTGGAAGAACAGGGTGGCACAGGTGGCTGTGTGCCTGCCCAGAGGAGTCCTGGCACTCCCAGAGAAGGGTGGCCAGCAAAGAGGGCGGGTGCCAAGCCCCAGAGGGCTGCTGTCCATGCCGGAGGAGTCTGAGCTGGCAACAGCATCAGCTGGTACAAATGCTGTTGATGGAGGCCACAGCCGGGTCGACAAGCCCCAGCTCCTCCTGCTCGTTAACACAGAGCTGGTACCCACATCCCTTGCGCCGCGGCAGCGGCCCCAGGCGCCTGCTGGGCTTGGCACGGGGCGGCAGCAGGAAGCCAACGCTGCCAGCGATGAGCAGGTGCCAGATGCTGTGGATGTAGAAGTAGTTCTCCTCTGTCTCCACAAAGGCGTAGAGTAGCACGGCCGCCGCCGCGATCAGCGCTCCCGGGCACAGGTAGAAAGCCCAGCGCTTCCAGGTCGGTGGGTAGCAGTGGCGGCGACGGATAGTGCGAGCCGTCTGTGGTGGGGAAAGGACAGGCTAGAAGGGGGACCCACAGCAGGGACAGGCACAACCTCTGTGCCATGGTGGCATATTCCTCAGGAGCTAGGGACAGGGGTTCGTGGAGAAAGGTGAAGGCAGCAGAGAGGAGATGTTGGCCGGGGCAGGGTGCTGAGCACACACAGGATGGGGACATCAGGGACATCATCTTACCCAAGCGACGGCCATGATCCCCAAAGCGAAAAGGCTGGGCCCCAGAAGGTTCCAGAGCCCATGACGATCCATCTGCAGAGCCATGGAGAGCAGCATGGCCCCCAGCAGGTACAGCACCTGTGGGGCAGTGGGGCATCCATCAGAATAAATCCCTTCCATGCCTGCCCTTCATGCCCCCTCCCCACACTTGCCTGCTTGACTACGGGCTGGAGCCGGGCCATGGCGATGACAGTGACCCAGACAGACATGAGAGAGCCCAGGAAGTCACAAAACTGCAGCACATCATACTCCATGATGCAGAACACCACAATGCCCGGCTGATCACAGGCATGGTAAAACTGGGGTAGCAGGGAAAGGGTGTGAGAGCTGCCCTGCACAGCCACAGCCCCAGCCCCTCGCCTGCCCCTCAGCCACCCCCTCCCACACTCACAGTGGAGAAGAACATGGTGAAGATGTAGACGGCAGCTTCTAGGAGGTAGTGGCTGCGGACAGCAATGGCCACGGGAGGCACAAACATGACATTGCTGAGGCACAACAGCAGCGTGGAGAGGAGCTGGAAGCCATAGGAGAAAGCCTCAGCGTTGTCTGTGCAGCCCCAGCCATTCCAGCCTGTGACCAGGGAGAGCTGCTGTCACTGTTACAGCACTCGCAGGGGCTGGGGGGGTGGAGCAGGGAACCCCCCTTCCAGCACCCTGCAGAGATCTGGCATGAAGGGACTACTGGGACACAAAACCCGCAGGCAGAAGGGGAAGGTGCTGGGGGTCTGTGGGTGCCCAGGGCAGCTCTCACCAGCTTTGCACTCGCAGGCAGCGTACAGGTAGTTGTTGGTGCGCAGCAGCTTGCACTGGCCATAGATGCCGCAGTCGTTGATGCAAGGTGAGAGGTAGGCACGCAGGTACACCTCTGCTGTCACGTTGGTGCAGGGCTCAAACCTGCGGGGTGTGAGAAAGGGGTCAGCCCTCACCCTGCGCCCTTGAGCAACTCCTGCCCCTACCAGAGCCACCTGTCACACCCAGACTTGGCAGGTAATGGGAGACCCAGGGACTGGGCAAGCCTGAAAAAGAGCTGCTTTGGTGCTGTGTATGGTAGCTGAGAGCTGGTCCGCAAGGATCCTGTGTGCTTCAATTGGTTGTGCCAGCCTGGGTGAGCAGGAGGAATGTGGCTACACTTAAACCCCTTTGCCTTTAACAGCACATTCAGCTGGTTCCTATTTCATTTGGATTTTGCTGTGCAAACACTGTGCCCTGCCCTGCAATGCCCGTGTGTGAACCTGTCAGGGAAGGACTGACTGCAACTGGCAACTCAGCATGAACTAGAAATGCAGCAGAGGAGTCAGGGCAGGCACACCAACCCCGCTGCCCTGCGCCATCCATGCACAAGGCCCTGGGCACAGCCAGCACCTCCTCAGCTCCAGCACACCAGGAGCACAGGCAGCCCCACAGGCCGACAGCACACTCCAGCTGCTGGCTGGGCACACACACAGGCACCCCAACACACACAAATACGCACACAGCCCTGACTGCTTGAACAGAGCCCTGACTGCTCGTGCAAACCGGAACACGCAGAAAGAGCTGGCTGCATGTGTGCACCCAAACATGCATGCAATGCTGCACGCACACTTGCACCAAATGTGCATGCAGCACCATCTGCATACATGCATCCTCACACGTACAGACACACACACACACACACCAGCCTATCTCCTCCACAGGGCTCTGGGCAGACACAGAGGCCAGCAGCAGTACCACAGCATAGGACCAGTCCCTGGAGACGCTGAGCAGATCCCCAGTCTGACCAGAGACGGCCCCTCACATGCAGAGCTGAGCCCTGTCCTCCCAGCGACAGCCCAGTCCCCTCCCGCGCATGGGTACAGATGGGCCCTGCCGCGGAGGCAGAGAGGCACTGACAGATGCCCGGCGTTCACGAGCTGACAGGCACTTCTTAACCGCGAGACAGAGGGAAGAGCTGCGGGGACCCACAGATGGTCAGGCAGACGCGAGATGGAGCCATCCGTGCCCACGCAGCACTCACACGGTGACACACAGCCCGCAAAGCCACGTGCACACGCATGAGCGGAGACACGCAGCACAGGAGACAGGCACACCCGCAGACCCACGGCACACACGGACACGGGTCACGGTGGGGACACCCCCTAGGGGGATAGGGAGGGGATATGCTGGGTTCTTACCCATGCTCCGTGGCACAGAGCGAGCGCAGGCTCAGGTACCAACTGCCTGTCTGTGGGTAGGGGATCCGCAGGCGGCTGAGGCTGGCTGTGGCATTAACAGAGAGCAGGAAGCCTGCCAGAGACTCTGTGGGCCAGGAGAGCTCTGGGTGAGCAGGGCAAGGTGCAGCCCCCTCCCCTGGGCAGAGCTGGAACAGGGACAGAGTACCCTGTGCCAGGCTCCAGGGCCATGTGCACCCATGGTCTCTGCAGCCACCCCCCACCCAGCCTCTTGCCAGACACAGGGGGCTGTGACCCCATGGACATGGCAGGATGGACATGCACAGCCCAGCCTACCTGTCTCGCAGGTGACCGAGGTGTTGTCACCAGACGTCAATGGGACTTCGTGGTTTAGACACCCGAACACTGTCACATTCTCACCACACAGGGAGCTCTGACAGCAGAGGAGGTGGTCTTAAACCAGTGCCAGGGATGTCCCCTGCTCTGATAGCATTTGGATCACAGCACACCAACTAGCAGTGCCCTAACCTGCTGCCCTTCACCCAAGAGCACCCCAAACTTAGGCAATCATCCCACCCTTGGAGCACCCTAACCCATTCTCCAACACCCAAAAACTTCACAACCATTGTCTATGACCCCAAATCCTGTTCCCTGCTCTGTTATAACCTTGACATCACCCATCTCCCACCCTGCCCCCTATCCCGAGCTACCCTGCCCCATTCAGGGTGTATGTGGCCACCTCACCACGTTGAGCCGCAGCTCCAGGTTGAGCACCCCACCACTGTCCAGCACTGGCAGGAGGTTGATGACAAAGACAGTAGGGCGGTCGGGTGGCACTGACACATTGGGCCCAAAGAAGATGTAGAAGTGGACGGAGAAGGTGTCCAGCTCGTTGCGCAGCGTGGGCCGGACAGGCCAGCACCGCTCTCTGGCATGTGAGGTGACAGGGACGGGGTGCTTTGTGTCATTGGGGCTGGTGGGTGGAGGGCTGTCCCCCAGCGCCAGCCCACCTGCAGAGCCAAAGGAGTGGGGCATGTTCATGGAAGCACTGGAGGGCAGGAAGGGCGGTCGGGCCAGGCCGGGCTGGGAACAATCTGAAAGGACAAAGCCATCAGCCTGGGCACCACAAAGCTCCAGACCCCTCTTAGTTCCCACCTTCCCTTCTCAGCCACCATTCATCTCCACTTGCAACCCTGCCCCAACACCTCCCAGCATTTCCATCCCAGTGGAGCTTGGTATAACCCTATGCCCAGCTGGGGACAGATCCTGCGGACATCCTTTAACGCCCACTACCAAAGCAGAGTCAAGACCATGCCTCCATCCACACCTCCACACGCACCCTCACCTGTGAGCTGCACGGTGACCTGGAAGGAGATAGTGCCCAGCACCCCAGGGTGTTTCTCCACCAGCACGTAGTACCAGTGCTGCCAGAAGGGCAGGTCCTGCGCCAGCTGGCAGGGAGTGTGTTCCTGGCAGTCCAGCGTTGTAGAGTTGTGCAGCGGGGGAGCCTTGGCCCGCACACGCAGCCAGAGTGGGCAGCCCTCAGCCCCACGACACCGCAGCACCTCCACAAGCACTCGCGATGTGTAGCTGGGCACAAAGACCCTGCGGGACAGCAGTACCAGGCTGTGCCCATCATTATGGACTAACAGGGCTGGGGAGGGAAGCCAGAGGGATGGGACACACTCATCTCCCACCCTGAGGCTGCTCCCTTGCACTCACTTGTAGAGGCAGGAGCGGTTGTGGGGGCCCATGCTCTGCTCGGTGACGTGACCAGGGTACAGCACAGCGATGTTCACCAGGCGCTGCACGATGAGCTGTGGCTGGAAGAGATACTGGCACTCCTCGTAGAGCCCCTGCACCAAAGGAGAGTCAGCACAGGGCAAGGGGCACAGGGCACTGCCCCCACATGGGACATCTGCCCTGGACACTGCCAGCCCAGAGCAGTCAGACCCCAGCCCTGCCACTCCATGGTCCCTCCAGACCCTTCACCTTAACGGAGATCTTGCCCTCATCTTTGGGCAGGTGGGCAGCCAGGAACCAGTCCCCGGGTAGTGGGCTGGTGACATTGAACACTCCCGTGGTGCGGTTGGGCAGGGTCCAGGTAAGAGTCAGTGCGAAGGAGCCAGGGACAGCCGTGTCCCTGGGGAAGTGCGTGTGCAGTGGGTTAATGACGGAGGGAGCCCCTGAGCGGAAATACCTGTAGGAGAGACAGCAGTCAGTAGGGTGTGGGCTGGGCATCGTGGCAGGGCCAGTATGTCCTGTATGTGGATGTCTTTCCTCTGTGCTTAAAGACATCATGGAAGCCATCTGTAAGCTGGGACCTTTCTGGAGACCATGAGCTTCCCTGAGTGGGTGTTCAAGCAAAACAGTTCATCTATGAGATGCACAAAAGAGTGGAGCCTGCATTGGTCCTGGGAAGATGAATCATGGGGAGGGAGGGTACATGTTGTCTGGGTTTTGGCTTGCATAGGGTTCATTTTCTTCTTAGCGGCTGGTACAGTGCCGTGTTTTGGATTTAGCATGAGAATAATGTTGATAACACACTGATGTTTCAGTTATTGCTCAGCAGCACTTACCACAAAGCATTTTCAAGTGTCCCATGCTTCACCAGAGAGCAGGTGCACAAGATGCCAGAAGGGAGCATGGCCTGGAGAGCTGACCCAAACTGGCCAAAGGGATATTCCATACCATATAGAACATAATCCATTCCACATAAAGCATCCTGCCCAGTGTATAAACTTGGGAGAGTTGGCAGGGAGGCACCAACCACTGCTAGGGGACAGATTGGGCATCAGTCAGCATGTGGTGGGCAACTGTGTGATGAATCACTCGTCTTTCTTGGGTTTTAGTTCTCTCTTTCTTGTTTTTTTTACTGTTGTTATTATTATTGTTGTTGTAACTGTTTTATCATTAGTGTTACTGGCATATTTATTTTGATTAGTAAACTGTTTTTATCTCAGCCCACAAGTTTTGCTTTTTATTCCATGATTCTCCTCCCCACCGAGGGAGCGGTGGGGATAAGCCAGCAGCTGCATGGTACTCAGTTGGCAACCTGCTCTAGTGGAACATGTCCCAGGGTAGCAGGTTACAATGATATGATCTTTAATGTCCTTTCCAACCCAAAGCATTCTGTGATTCTATGATTCTTTGACTCTATATGTAAATGTGCCTGTGGAAGCAAAGAAGCAGGCAAGAGCAGGCAAATCCAGGCAGGAGCAGCAGAGGCAGGCAGGAAAGAAACAGGCAGGGCAGGCTGCTTACTCACACGGTGATGCTACGGTCTGGACATTGATCCCCAAAGGTGCCACCTTGCTCCTTGAAGGTGATGAGATTCCAGACAGCAATGACTGTGTCCTCGGGAATGTGGAAGTGGAAGAGCTCAATGCTGGCAAAGGAGCGGAAGGGGCTGAGCTTGCGTGGTGTGCGGGTGAAGTAGTCGGTCACAAAGAGCCCATCTGTAAAGGAGACCCAAGGGGTTCTCAGTAGGGTAAAGGACTGGGGAGGGGGTTGTGTAGTACCCCCTCCCAGAGCAGGCCCACCACCTGAATATGTCCCAAGAGTCTAGCAGCCTGGAGGCAGGAGGCACTGGGACAGTGCCATTTCAGTGAATCCCCAGGGCTGATGTCAGCTGTCCCCAGCTGTATCTCCCAGCCCTGGCACCGTCTGCATCATTCCTGGTTCAGCACTGCCTCGAGCCCAGTTCACTCAGCTGTGGACATTGATGGTCTGTAGCCTGAGGAGCCCGTGGCCCTGGCTGCTTATGCTCTGTTCTCTGTTTTTTACCTGTAATAAAGGGATATTCTTCATGGCTTCAGCTGTGCCCTACCAGGTCAGCTCCCACAGGAACACAGCAAGTGAGATTCCCCTCACTTGCCTGCTGGGGAGGCTCAGCACTGTGCCCGTCATAAAGTGTAGAGTTTTACCCTAGAGCCACAGGAGAAAGGAGCGAGCAGAGCACTCCCTGCACAGCCTCCCAGCTCTCCCGCGGTTTGTGGAGGAGGAACGGTGCACATATGTGTGTACATATGCACACGTGGGTGCTGTCTGCATGCACGGCGAAGTGGAGGCGTGCAAACCCACGCCTGTGAGGGTGTGTGCCTGTGCACAGCCCCATGTCTGAAAGACACTTCCTGCAAGCCCACGGCATATGCGGGGGCCACCTCCCCCTGACCAGCTGCCTGACAGTTCGATTTTCAGGGATTTCCAGGAGGGCCAGCAGCAGAAAGGCAGCCACTTCTTTGTCACAGGGGAGAGCAGGACTCTAGACAGCAGCCATAAGTTCACCTACCATTACCACACTACACCAGTGCCAGCCTGGGAGACTCATCCATTATTCTCCAGAGATGCAGCAAGAATGAGATATACCCCTCTTCACAAAGTGCTGGAAAGGGGGAGGCCAGCAGAGGGTGGGCTGGGAGCAGGTTTATGCCCAGAAGGACTCGTTCAGCATGAAGTGGGATAGCTGAGAAGAGGGTCTGCTTTGCACGGCATGTTCCTGGCCAGGAGCGTGCACATGTGCTTGTGTGCACGTGTGTTTGTGCTGTGTGTGTGCAGCTCCAGCAGGCTGTACACTGACATGCATCTGCTCCCTTGTCTGGAACAAAGGCAGCTTCCCCTCCCCTTCACTCCCAGCCGGCACAAGCCAGGCATGAAACACCTGTCTCTTCAATGCAAGAGCACTCGACCCCAATTTCTCCACCAGGAACCACCAGGTCACTCCGCAACCCCACGTGGGGACAGTGACCTGGGAGGGGACCCCAGGGAGGGTGTTGAACACAACTCCAGAAGGGGAGCTGGGGGAAGGACCCGGAGCTACCCAATGCCAGCGCAGCCCCCCCATGCTCACTCGCCCAGGGTAAGGTGAGGGAACAGGCTGCATGCAGAGGGTCAGTCTGAGGCAGCCAGAGCACGGGAGAGGTGCTGGAGGATGGAGCGGGACTGCTATCCATGGAAGCGGAGTGGATGGAAGGAGTAAAGCCAAAGCCCCTCTGCTCCAGGCCAGCGGCCGGAGCCGCAGGACCCCAATGTCGGTGCCACAGCCTCAGGTCGCGGCCGGCGGTCAGCACCGCGGACAGCTCCGCGGCCGGCGGTCAGCACCGCGCACAGCTCCCGCTGCCGCCCCATCACTGCACCCTCGCACCAGCAGCCCCCGGCCAGCTGCCCCCTTCCCAGGGGATACCCCCTCTAAGCTCCTACGTATCGTTCCGCATCCTGGTCACTAAGCCAGCTCTCTGCCCCATAGCCTGCTCCTGGCCGCACGTACTCCCGTCGATGTATCCCCCGCGCATCCCGACGCCCCGTTGGACACACACCCTCGTCTCTGCAGGCTGTCCATCTCTGCTGCCCCCTGAACGCACATAGCCCGGGGGGCTGCATCTGCAGCCCCCCGGGCCCACTCACTGCCCACGCACACGCCTCCCTCCCGGGGTGTTCCACTGCCTGTGCGCTGCCTGCACCCTCCTCGCACGCACAACTCTGTGCCCCACTGCACATCTGTCTCTGTGCCCCACTGCATGGGTAGGCCGTGCCCCACGGCATGCACATCACCATGCCCCACTGTATGCACATCCACGCATGCCATTTCACAGACATCCAGTACCCTCTACACAGGCATCCCTGTACCCCATTATGCAAACATCCTCTGGACACGCATCTCTGCGCCCATCGCACCCACCTCACATCCCAGTGTACGTGCACCCCATGCCCCATGGCGCCCCACACGCAGCTGGGGATACCTTTGTACTCCGCTGCATATGTGCCCCAAACCCCACTGCCTGCTCGCCCCATCCGTTGTGCCCACTCACCGTGTCCCATTGCATGTACACCCTAAATCCCAGGATGCCATCCCCCCATAGCTGCACCCTTGTGCTCCATTCTCACCCACACCCTGCCCCACTGCATGCAAACCCCACATCCCATTGCTCATGTAGCTCATCCCAAGCTACAAATGTACCCATTCCAAGCTCATCCCCTGCACCCCACCACATGGACCCCCCATATCTGCAGCCCTTCTGCCCACTGCATCTCACCCACTCCCTGCCCCACTGCACGCACACCCCACATCCCATTGTTCGTGTACCTAACACTCATCCCAAGCTCACCCCCTGCCCCACGGCTCCTCACAGAGCCCTGTGTCTCACACGTCCAGCCTTCCTGCCCACCGCACACACCCCCGTGCTCCATTCCCACCCACCCCACTGAGCGCACACCCCACATCC
>VYZT01064060.1:31997-48369 GCA_013400735.1 Pomatostomus ruficeps
AGAGGGGTTTGGGTGTCCCTGGATAGGTAAGGACGCTAAGAAGGAGCCAGGGATTTCCAGGACATCATCCTTCAGGGCTCGCCCAGAGCAGTCCCCCGGGGAGTGCTGTACTGGGCACAGGGCACGGAATGGCACGCGAGGTCGGGGCCAGTCGCCTGCCATCGCGTTTCTTCCTGTGCCAGGTTTATTTTGTCAGTCCCCGAGCAGCGGCGGGGCAGGACAGTGGTCACAGCCCCATGGGGCCGAGGCGGGGGGGAACTGAGGCCAACGGCTGTTTTGGTTCCTCAGCCGGAGAGGATCACAAATGACGCAAGTTCCCAAAAGAGCCGGGCGGGCGGGGGGGGGCTGCGGGGGATGTGTCAGCCGGCGAGAGGCAGCCAGATGTGTTCCAGCAGCTCCAGGGCTGCTGCCCCGAGCCGATGCTGCCAGAGCACAGCCCCACACTCATGCTCCATAGACCACCCCAGGGTGGTTTGCCCCACAGTGAGTGCGCACCCCCGGGGTGGCATAGCCAGGCTCCCTATCCCACGGTGCACTTTGGTGCTCTTAGTGTCCCTTCAGTATCCCTCTGGCACCCATGCTGCTTGGCCAGGCTTTTGGTAAGCCCACGGGTGTTTGGTGGGGAATCTGGGGATGCTCCTAGGAAGACCACCAAGGGATGCAAGCTGGGGCAGGGTCCCCAAGCTGCCACCCCTTCAGCATGAGCTGGGGTACGGGTGCACCTCAGGGACCACCACTGAGCCCATGGCTGAGCATAGGGGCACAACCAGAAGCATGCACCCTAGAACTCTCACAGTGAGCTGCCAGCCCTGGGGGGTGCACCCTAGCACTCCCCTCCAGCGACAGTAGGGTTGATGTGGCCCCAGCATGGGGGAGCCGTGAGATGTGCTCGGGACACGTCTCCCATCTCTCCCTCCTCCCCGCAGCTGTGCAGCAGATGGGCTTGGAGGAGCCCCTCTTTGGCACGGGGCCGAGGGCCCGCAGGGAGAAGCGGTCCCCAGTGGGGGACCCCCGGCCCACCGAGGCTAGAAGGGCCGAGCACATCCCCAGCCAGGAAAAACAGAGGCCCCAGCGTGGAGCGCACGGTGCCCCGTCGGCGCACACCGCAGAGCGCTGGAATAACAACCCTTTCTCCGGAGCCCGCCGCCTGCTATCAAAGGGCCCTTCTTCTGCTCGGCCTCCGCGGGGATGGGGCCGGGGGCCCATCGAGGGCTGGTGGTGAGAGGAGGCTGCTCCACGCTGGCGGGCACTGGCTGCACCCAGCCAGGCGCCGGGCACATCCGCCCCATCACCCTAGGCCAGCTGGGGGTCTCTGGAAAAGGCAGGCATATTCCAGTGCCAGGCCCAAGCAGAGTGGGGGTTACTTGGGTCAAGCCGTGGGGACCAGTGTGTCCTCAGGAGCCCTGCGCACGTCCCTCCTGCTGCCCCACTGGGGCTGTGCTAGCCCTGCCCAGGCACGGTGCACCCCCGGGAGCCCCTGCGGCCACCCTTGCCCTAAGTGGTGGCCCCAGGGCACCGGGACAGGCAGGCACAGGATACATGGACCCCAGGGATGGGGATAGGCCCGATCCTGTAGTGCAGCGCGGGCACTCCTGTGTCCCTGCAGCCCCGCGCCCCCATCCCCCTACATTTCCATCCCTCCACACTCCCGGCCNACGCCCACTGCCCGGCTCACCCAGCCCCTTGTCCCGCCCACTGCGTGCCACGGCCGCGCCCCCTACAGAGCTCTCCGCCAATGGGAGGCGCGCACGAGCGCCGCTCCACCCCCGGGCGCGCGGCCGCCGTGCAGTGTCTCCATGGAGAGGCGCGTCCCGCCGCGCGCACGCGCCATGGAGCGGGGAGCCGGCGGCGCCCGGGGGAGCGGCCCAGGCCGCGGGCAGCGAGGCTTCGTGGGGTAACCCCCGGTGGGGAGAGTCGGGGCAGAGGGCCTGTGCAGCGTCAGGGGCCAGGGGGAATGAGAAGATGGTGGGTCCGGCCTGTGGGGAGGTCGCAGCAGGGAGGGGGCAGAGCCCAGGCAGGGCAGTGTGAAGGGTATTGCTGTTGGAGGTCAAGGGGGTAGAAGGGACTTACGGAGGGGCTCTCCAGATGGCAGACCCAGCAGCAGGTACTGCTTCTGTCCCCCAAACGAAGAGGAATCCCTTGTCCCTTGCCCCAATGTAGGGTTGACTCTGCAGAGGGTCCGAGATCAGGACCCTGCCCGTGCTGGTGGGGGCTGGAGACGTGGTTGGCAATGGCGGATGCACCCCACTGCCTTTCTTCAGGGTCTGTTCCCACCTGCAGGGGGGCTCTGACAAGCCACATAGCTCCCAGATGCCATGGGGAGAGGCCACCGTGCAGGACCCAGGGTGATGAGCCCATGCCTGAGGTGCCCACAGAGAGGCTCCCGTGCCACAGTGAGACCCTGACAGCCACCACCAAGAGGCTTCAGGAGATGTCAGGCACAGCCGAGCTGCCCCAGGAGATACCAGACACAGATGAGCTTGAGATCTCCACTGAGGCCCTACCAGTCATGCCCAGCAGGGTGCCATCCCCAGAGACTGGGAAGGATCCCTCTGGGATAGAGCTACTTCCCTGGCTTGGAAAGTGGGGGACTCACCCCGCCAAGAAGTCCCCCACCACAGTGCCAGCGCTGCCCCCCACCTCGCCCACGCCAGCAGAGAAGCCCAGTCAGCCGGTGCCCCAGCGGAGTCATTTGACCCATGACTGGCAGAAAGAGGTAATTCTATAAAGGAAAATGCCCCTCAAAGCCAGCCCCACCATGTCCCACATGCTGATCTTGTGAAGCTCCCCTGCTCCTGGGCAGACCCCTCTCTTTAAATAGCAACCCAGATGACCTTGAGTCCAGTGGGATAGAAAAGGGATGAAACTCAATAGCACAAAAGGCACAGGCAGGCACGTGGGGAGTAACAGCAAGGCTGTGGGACAGGAGCTGGGATCTCACTGCTGGGGAGCAGGAGCTGTGTGTCATGGCCATCACAGTGATGGGGGGATGCCTGCTTGGGCAAGCCATGCTGGGGGGCACCTGATGGGCCACGCTGTGCCACAGCCTGCGGACTCCATGAGTTGTTCAAGTGCCGTAAGAGCGCTTGCCCAGGGGCAGTCTGGGCACCCAGATGCTTAAGACAGCCATACAAGGCCAGCTGACCTCCACCAGGCAAGATAGGTCAGCCCCACCCAAGCTGTGTCCCTGCTCCAGCTTTCCAAGGTTTCTGGCCAGAAAGACTATACCCCCTCTTTGCATCTTATGCCTCTTGGGCTAGCAAAAGCCTAAAAGCCAGGAGTGGGCATGGGACACTGCAGTGTGCGCTCCTGCCCCCTTCCACAGCCCCCACTGTCCATCCCTAGACACTCATGGACCCCCTGGACTCTCACCCAGGGAAGGATTTGGTCAGTGAGGACTTCCAGCATGGCTATGATGGACTGCCGATCCACCAGTTTATCTCCTCACTCACTGACAGCTCCATCCCGAAGGACTGCCCACCTCTGAGGGTTCTGCTACTGGGGCAAGGTGAGGCTGAACCCCCCAAGCCATGTGCACCCCGAAAAGGCAGCACGGGAATCCTAGCTGGGGGGCTGATGGCACCTTCCCCTCTGCAGGGCAGCGGAAGGCCACACTGGCATCCATGCTCTACGAGAAATACAGGCAAGCCTGCACTCCCACATGACACCCATCCTTAGGGCTATGCCCCAGAGGAGGGTACGTGGGGGGACAGGGATCCCAGAGCTGAGGGGTAGGGGGGTCTGCTCTGACTGCAGTAAGGAGACAGAGGAGGAGATCCGTCCCCGCCCGAGGTGCATGGAATCTATCTCCACCACACACCAGGACTACCGCGCCATGGGTTTCCAGTCCACACCCCAGCCCATCACACAGGTACAGGCAGTAGACCTCCCCCACCCCAGCTTGCAGCAGCCTCCAGGGAGGCCACAAGGCTCCCGTGTCCTGCAGAGCGTGCTATCCCCCCCACCCACATTTTGCTTCCACTGCAGCCTCACAACTACTTAACGGAGCAGCCAACCAGCTTCTGGCTGGAGCAGGCCCAAGGACTGCCGGTAAGCCCCCCACCACTCTGACCTGCCAGCACCTTGGGGGTCTCAGCTGCTCACAGAGACCTCTCCAATTCTTTCCTCTCCAGGATGTCACCAGCATCTCTGGCAGAAACATTCCCTTCAAGAGAAATGCAGCCTTCTCCACTCCCATTACCATGTACCTAGGACATCCCGAGCCCTTCAGCCTCTCTGACCCCTACGACCCCCTGAGCAGCCAGCTCCAGCCCCATAAGCAATAAAAAACAAGGGGACACAGGTAGTCCCATCATCCTTTCCCACCCCAAGGCTGTCCTCAAGCTGGATGTTTGGAGGGGAGCACTCTGTCCCTGGGATCTCAAATCCTGTGGGACCATGAAGCAAAATGGGGAAACCTCCAGCCCCATTGCGAGTCACTGTTGACCCAGAACACACTTTGCCCCCTTGGGCATCGAGGGAGAGCACCTGGCACAGCCCCATCCCCTGGGACACATCCCCTCCGAGCACACGCAGTGGGTGGCATGCAGCCACTGTTCCAGTCCCCAGGCACAGGTGTGTTCCAGTAAGAGGCAGCAGCGGGGCGGCCAGAGCATGAGCTCAGAGGAATGCACTGCAGCCCTCACGCCAAAGCAAACCCTGCCACAGCAGCCCTGCCTTCCCAGCACCGCCCAAGCCCTCAACAGCCGCTGCTGCAACCGCCCGGCTCCCTGTGCCCACACCCTGGCCCTATGCCACAGACAGACCCCTGGGATACAATCTCTTGGGATGTTTCAGGCAGCCATCCCCAGCCCAGACTCCATATTAGGGTCCCCCCCAGCCTCCCTCCCCACTTGGCATGCTGGGGCAGAGCAAAGTAGAGGTCACGGGACAGACGGATCTGGGGAAGTTTGTATTTCAACAAAATAGTTGCAGCAAGTCCTATATTTACACCTGGAGGAGGGATGGGTATTTACATGACCCGGTGGGATTATATACAGGGAAGGGGGGACTGGGGAGGGGGGGAGCTGCGGCATTGAAGCCTGACCTGGCCAAGGAGTCAGTCTTGGCAGGAATCCCCATTTCCCCCCACCCCAGGGAGGGGTTGACATGGGCATAAGTTCTTCTGGGGGCCAGGTACTGAAAAGAGACGGCGAAGTGCCCTGCGGGGCAGCCAGGCCCCGGAGAAGCTCAGAGCCAGCTGAGCCACAGGGGAGAGGGCAGGGGTGGCAGATCTCGGGGGGGCGGAAGGATACAAGGTCCCTTGGGCTGGATCGGGGCTGGTTACCCCACTCCAGAAAAGGCTGTGGGGAAGGTGGGCTTTGCTGGTGCTGATGGAGGGGGGCAGACGGTGCTGTGGCTGCTGCCCCACCTTGCCCAGGCCCTGCTGAAGCAGGGGGGCTGCAGAGGCGGTGGTGGACGCAGTGATTGGGGCGGGGGGGGGGGGCCGGGGCGTCCTGGGGCGCCAGAAAGCATTGGTGGCCCCATTGAGAACAGGGCTCTGCCACAGCCACTGGGCTCAGATGACTTATGGGTCTTTCCTCTCACCCAGCAGCCAGTATGTTCGCATCTTCCCCTTGCCCTGGAGGCAGAGGTGAGCAAGTTAGACCCTGTCCACCCCTGGAGCTGCTTCTTTGGTGTCATCCCCAGCACTGAGGGCAATAAGGGGTCCCAGCCCCAACCCACCTCCCCATCACATTCCCCTATGGTAGGAAGGGCTGGTATCCCACTGCGGTCCCTGTGCCCTCACCTTCATCTCTACATCCCCACGCAGCTCCAGCTCAAAGCAGCCGAACTCATCCAGGACTTCTTTGGTGGCAGATGAGACATGAATCTTCAGGGCTGGGTAGCATAGAGAGGCAAGAGAGACACAGCTGGGTGCCATGGGAGCAGGACACACCCCATGGCTCTGGACCCCAGCTGCCAGCCCCATGGCTTACCCTGGCCGTTGGATTCCATGCGGGATGCGGTGTTCACCGTGTCCCCGAAGAGGCAGTACCGCGGCATCTTCAAACCCACCACTCCGGCACACACGGGACCTGCAGGCACAGAGGCGCTCAGGGATGCTGCACAGCAGGTAGGTGGATGGACGAGCACCCCCCAGCTGGCTGGCACGGGGCTCACCGGTGTGTATGCCGATGCGCAGGTGGAGCTGGTCGTTGGGACGGTGACGGATCTTGAAGGTTTTGACAGCCTCGAGCAGGGCCAAGGCCATGCGGACAATCTCACGGGCGTGCAGCTTCCCATTGCGCACTGGCAGCCCCGAGACCACCATGTAGGCATCCCCAATGGTCTCCACCTGTGGGGGCAGGAGGAGCAGGTATAACCTGGGCTCCTTGCTGCCTGCCTCACTTTGGGGACTGTGGTTGCTTACCATCTCACTCACCTTGTAGACGTCGAAATTGTCAATGATGGCATCAAAGCAAGTGTAGAGATCATTCAGCAGCATCACGATCTGGATGAAACAAGGGTGTTTGTGCAGCTGGGAGCGGGCATGTCCCCCCAACCCCAGGGATGGCACTGCCAGGGTGTGAGACCCCCACCAGCCCCACAGAGGTGCTGCCCCCAAGCCCTCCTCTCACCTGCATGGGAGTGCTCTCTGCTGAGAGGGCAGTGAAGCCCACGATGTCACTGAAGTAGATGGTGACACTGTCGAAAGCCTCAGCCCGCACTGTCTCTCCACGCTTCAGCTGCTCCGCAACAGAGCTGGCAGGGATGGTGGTGAGCTCCACCCTAAACACCCTGTTCCCTCTGCAACCCTTGCCCCACACCAGCATGGGAAGCTGGCAAGGGACCCCATGCTTGCAGACCAGGGGGTACATGCTGAACCCATGCCAACCCTCAGACCCATACCCCCCTTCTCTCCCCCTCTCACTGGGGCAGAATCTGGTAGAGGAGGTTCTCTGCCTTGCGCTTCTCCTCCAGGTAGGCCTGTGTCCTCTCTTCCACCAGCTTCTCCAGGTTGTTGGCATACTGCTCCATGCGTGACAGTAGATTGTCCAGGATGCTGGTGCTGCCCTCCCTGCCAGGGTGCAGTCAGCTCGCACTGCAGGAAGAGGTGCCCCCCAACCACCACCCCCATGGCTGTGCCCAGTCTCACCCAGGACCACCGTCCCCACACACCAACCACTCACTTGTTGAATCTACGGATGAAGATCTTGATCTGACTGAAGTCAGGGCGCTCGGCTGGCTCCTGTGCCCAGCAGCGTTCCATCAGCACTGCCAGCTCCTCGCTGTGCACCCCGATGTCGATGGAGGGGCGGAAGAAGGGCTTCTGGCTGTTACGCACCTTCTGGACAATCTCTGCCAGGGTGTGGCCAACAGTGAGCACCAGACCTCCATGGTGGGGCAGGACCTCCACACACAGGACCCCCGCCCTCACCTTTGGGGCTCAGGTCCATGCCCTCGATGTAGAAGGGGCCGTTGCGTAGAGCAACCTCCTGCACAATGATGCCGAAGCTGTAGACATCAGCTTTCTGCATTCCTGGGGTAGGCAGGTGCCCATTCTGCAGCAGCTCTGGGGCTGTCCACAGCTTCTCTGGTGGGACAAAGCAATGGAGCAATGAGACAGGGTGACCCCATTCCCCTGGTCCCACCCCGGCAGGCACTCACTGGCATAGAGTGCATGCGTGTCCTCGTTGTCACTGGGCGAGCGGAAGCTGGCCAGGCCATAGTCAGTGATCTTCAGCACAAAGCGGCTGTCCACCACACAGTTGGATGACTTGAGGCTGCCGTGATGGCCAATGATGCTGTTGTGCAGGAAGGTCATTCCCTGGGTCAGATGGACACAGTGAAGCTCGTATCTCTCAGACACCTCCCCCAGCCCCTCACACCCCTCAGCTGGGTACCTTGACAATGTCATTGATGAGGGAGTAGCGAAACATCCAGTCCAGGTTGATGCTCTCATTCTCCAGGACATCCTGGGGTAGCACATTGAGTGGACCCCACCAAGCACCCAGATCATGGTGATGGCAGCCTCACCAAGAGCCCAGCTGCGGGGATCTGTAGCACCCACCCCCCTCCTCCACTGGCCTCTGACATCTGCTTGGACAGCTCAGCTGTGACCCTTGTGGGGAGAGCTCAGGAGGCCACCAGCATCCATAGCCCTGTCCACAATGCCCAGCCCAACTGGGCCACCAGAAGTGTCTTAAATGCCACCCACAATGTCCCCAAGCCCTGATACCTGCAAGCTGCCCCGTGGGCAGTACTCAGTGATGATGCAGATGTTGGGGGGGTCGATGCAAGCCCCGATGAAGCGGGTCAGGTGGTTGAACTGGATGTCCCGCATCTGCAGGTGGAACCAGACCCAAGACAGTCTTGAGGTCAAAGGGCATGAGCTGCTGCTCCCACTACCCTCCCACACTCCCAGGACCACTCCCTGCATCCCCGAGCAGGTCGCCCACCTTAGCCCAGACCCCAAACCTACATGTTTTAGCTCGAAGAGCACCTGCCGCGTCAACTCGATGCGCTTCTTGTTGATGTGCTTAATGGCCACAACGTTGCCCTGGGGTGTTTGGGAAGGGGAAAATGTAAATGCCCACTGGGTGAATTTGCAAAGGGGAGGAAAGTGCCAACATCCTGTAGGATAGGGGTGCAGCCAAGGGAAAGCACAACACAGTTGGGGCATTTCAGGGGGAGGACTCAGCTCCCTGCCTGCTGCACTGACCTTGAAGTGGCCAGTGTTGGCGAAGATCTGGTACTTGCCATGGGTGGTCATCAGGGAGCCATAACTGGAGCCACGCTGTGGAAAGGAGTGCATTAGGGAGAGGACCCCTGGGGTGGAGGGGTGGCCCGCACCAATGGAGCAGGGCAGGGACATCCTAGGGTGTGCAGGGGGTGGTGCAGGATGGGCTCTAAAGGGTCAGAACAAGCTCTGCATGCTCTGTAGGAAAGGTGAAAACTCAGGAATGAGGCATGGTGCACTGCATGGAGTGTAGGATATGGATAAGGTATGTCGATGGAGGGGATGGAGGGTAACATAGGGGCTTGGTGAAGTCAGGGATTGAGGACTGTGTAGAGGATGGATCTATAGTGGCTCTGCAGGGGATGGAAAGTCATGCCAGGGACGGATGGAATAAGTCTCTGTAGGGGATGAAACGCTGTGTAAGGAGGAAGGGCTGTGTTGAGGAGACATGCAGCGGGGCTGTGGCTCTGTAGGAAACAGAAGGCCATGTAAGGGATCAACAGGCAGGGGTGTCATGCAGGGAGGGAGGGCAGCGCAGGGGCAGGGTGGTGCCCCAGGGATGGCTCCTCTCACCAGGGACAAGGTGAGCCGGCTGCCCGCTGCCTTGTGGTACCGCTCAGGACTTCCAAACTGCAGCTCATCCCAGCGGATCCTCCAGAGCATGCTGGCAAGCTCCTTCTCCAGCATAAGCTTCCTGGGAGACACACAGGGGTCAGGCCCCCATCCCCCCTGCCCTGCCTGCCCCCCACCAGGCAGAGGTTGCCCCAGTCCTGACTGACCTAAAGATGAGGAAGCTGGAGATGCCAAACATGACGAAGGTAAGGCCAGTGCCCAAAGCCACGATGGCCAGCATGGAGAGGGGGGCTGCAGACAGGAGAGGGTATCAGGGTGGCCCAGCTGGCTATGATGGCCAGGCTGACATGCACCCATACGGAAGGGTGCTGGGGTCCAAGGGATGTGGGGACTCAGGACACCCACTTTTATCGCAGGAGGGGTCATCCACATCAAAGACACAGGGAGGGTTGTCCAAGGGGGGAGCCCCCTTTACCCAGGGAATGGGTCGTCCCAGCCAGTGGATTTGCTTCTCCACACCCGAGTAGTGCCCCACCACCTAAGGCAGAGAGAGATGAGGCCACCCCCAGATGCCACCATTCCATCCCCCAGCCCCAGCCAGGGGGAACCTGGTGCTGGCCCCCACCTCATACTGCCCGGTCTTGGGGTCACTCATGGCCCATAGGTTGAAGTCAGTGTCCCGGTCATTGTTGCTATCCATGCTCACAAGCCCTGTCACACCTGTGGAAGAATTAAGACCCAGGTGGGCAGAGACTGAGTTCCACTTCCCCCATGGCACCCACAGCCCAGCTGCCCCCATCCCAGTGTTACCCTGGAACTTGCGGTCCCGCATCTTCTCGATGATGTGGGTGGCGTTTTTCTTGGAGCCACCTTCGCGCAGAGTCTCATTCAGCACCATGGCGTACAGCAGCATCCCATCATAGAAACACCCCGCCACCAGGTTCATCTGCCAGGGGGAATCTGAGCACACCCACAGCCACGCACACAGAAGCATCCCGGAACCTTCACACCAGAACCACGCACCCACCCATGGCCCCATAATCATACTGGGGCCAATATACACCATGCACAGCAGTGCCTGTGGCTGTTCCCACCAGGGATGACACCCCTGACACTCTTTGCATCCCAGTGAGGAGCCTCAGACCCATGTGAAGGGACCTCACTACCCACCCAGCATGCAGGGAGACTCACTCACCAGGGAGTAGTTGAGCTGCACCCCAAATTTCTGCTTAGCTCGCAGGATGAGCTGGGTTTGGAAATGCTGGTACTCAGGGTTTTGGGGCTCGTAGTAGGTGATCACCAGCACCATCTGCAACCGAGCACAGCACCCTGGTTCGCACACTGGGGCCAGGCTGGGGAGGTTTCTGTCCCCAGACAGGTAGGTGCAGCTTACCTGGAAAGCCTCGCGCAGCCCTGAGTCCTGGCCTGGGCTCTCCTGCCAGGGCTTGAAAGGGTCACGGGCAGAGTCTCCCCGCAGGCTCTCCCCAAAGACGTCCAGGTAGAAGAAGACATAGTCGCCGTTGGTGAGGTTCTCCTGCTGTGCCAGCTGCATGATCTGCCGCAGCATCTCCAGTGGCCCACAGAGATACACCACTGCCAGAGAGAGACACGGGCTTCAGTGAGGCAGGGACACCCCACTGCGCCCCGGCCACACAGCCAGGAATGGGGCAGAGCAGCCCTGGGAGCATTCGGTGGCTAAGGCGGGGGTGGAGCAGGCAGATGGGGCAGTGCTTGGCTCACCGCCTCCCTGCGCCCCCCAGCCGTTGCCGGCACAGACCCACTCCTGCCCCATCAATCACCTTGGGCTGAAGGGAGAGATGAGAACAGAGGAAGACTTGCTTTAAATCATGAGGTGGATGCCCCAGGCAGAACCCCCACACATCCTGATCCAGCAAAAGCCAGCCAGGGGATGTCTCCTCCCTGCATCAGCTTCCCAGCTTCTCTATGCCAGCCCCAGCCACAGAATCAGAGGGGCTGGGAGAGGCACTAGAGCCGTGTGCTTGAGGCCCCTGGGGAACCCGGGCTGTGGAATGGGACAAACCTATGTTTGGGTTTGTGGCCGGCTGTCTGTGCGGCAGGAATGCGCAGGTTCCCAGATTCCAGCACCTTCAGCGGCCACTGGCGCTAATTGGAAACAGAGCATCTCGCTGGTGTGACCCACATGGCAAGGGGGTGCCCAGGCCCTGTCGGGCCATCCCGCCTGTCTCCACCCTGTGCTGGGGGCTCGGTCAGCCCCCACGGGATGCCCACCCAAGTGCTGCGTGGGGGCGGCACGCCGCTGGCACAGGGCACCACAGGCTGCGGGGACGGGCGCCTGAGAGTGTCCAAACCCTCCCAAGCAGGGGCCCTCCGTGCCCCTCCTGAGGATCCTGACACTGCCTCCTCCCTCCCCCCGGAAAACCAGGGCCCCCGCTCCAGCCAGTCTGGCTGGGAACTCGGGATTGAGCAACGGAGAAGGAGGAGGCGGCGGCAGCGGGTGCTGGAGGAATGTCACGCTTGGGCACTGGCCCCGGCACACAGCTCTTGTTGGGGCCCAGCGCCACAGCTGGACCCGGGGACTGGGGGGCTGGGGACAGCAAGGAAGCCCCACATCCTGGGAAGGGGTCTCGGCTGCTGGAAGGCACCCAGCCATGCAGGCACACAGCCATGTGGGCAGCAGGGCTGGCAGGGCCACTAACGGGGGGCAATGAGGAAGCCCACAGTGGGAAAAAGGGACCCAGCACAGCCACCTTGGGCACAGGAAATCCACAGCAATGTGGGAAGCTGCTCCTGGGCATGGGGGAGAGGGAAATCGCAGCACCGTGGGCTGTGTGTGAGCAAAAGCCTGTTCCAAGGTTTTAAATGGTTCCCTCTGAATACTGCAATACTTCAAATAAACACTCTTGGCTTCCCCACTTCGCTAGCCCTGCACCTAGAAATGTACTGTCCCCAAATTTCTCATCCCAGATGGGCAGCTCAGCACCTCCCCAACATGCAGAGCCTGAGGGTCCCCCCTGAAGACATAGACGGGACCCTCCCCATCCCACTGCAGGCGCCAGGAAAAGGGAGCCACAACAGCTGGTGACAGATGGTGGGACACTGCAGGCAGCCAGCCCCTGCGGCGGCAGTGAAAGCCTGCCTGGTCGAAGGCCACCAAGCAAGGGGATGGACGGCGCCTAGATGGCTCCCCGGGGACAGGTTGCATGAGCTGTGCAGAAGGAAGGGTCAATGCTTGGGGCTCTCCCTGAGGCAGGCAGCTGCCTCCAGCTGGCAGCCTCCTGCATGGCCAGCAGCACCTTGGGGGCTCATACACCCCCCCAGGGGCCGGCAAATGACCAAAGGCAGCCTCAGCATCACCCAGGACAAGGGGAATGGAGTTCTCCAAGGCTGGAGTGCATCCAGACCCCGGACATTTATTTAGGAGGCGTCTCTGGTGTTGGTGGCAGAGCACCAGGCCCCAGGGAAGGGGCAGGACCAAGAGCATGCAGATGAGGTGGCAGAACACTGCTTGATCCCTGCATGATGGTAGATAACCCTGAAGTGAGGGCAAACCCCAGGTTCAGGCAGTAAATTCCAGTTTCAAGCAGCCCCACCAGCACAGGGCACTGCAGGGCAGAGACTCACCCTGGCCAAGCACCGTCCCATTCCCAGGGCGAGTGTGGGGTGAGGATCAAATGCACTCCCCTCCAGCAGCACCACCTAGCCATCTCCCCAGGCAGGGGACCTGGCCTTTTTGCAGGCAGATGCTCTGGTAATTCCCTCAACCACAGCTCTAATTATATCAGTGCTTTTGCAAATGGCAGGAGAGACGTGGGCCCCTGCACGTCGCCCAGGCACCAGTGAGAAGGGCGATCCCACCCCCCCTCATGCCCATTCATTAGACTTGTGACTGTCAAGAACCAGCAGTGTGAGGGATGCATGGTGGGGCAGGGAAGCAGCTTTCTCTGGGAAATGTTTACCAAACTTCTGCCCATGATGTGGGAGAAGGAAGGTGCTGCCAAGAGGGATGATACATGGTGTTATTGCAGGGCATCGACATGGATTCAGCTGAAGACCCCCTTCCGTCTCCACGCCATTCCATGAAGGGGCCCCAACCCCTGAGATGGCCTTGCAGGTCCCCACTCCCTGCGCCATACACCTGGGTTAGGAAAGAACCAGCTTTGTAGCCCTGAGCACCCATCTCTGTGAGGCCAAGCACTCATGCCCACACCCTGGTGCCATCTCTGAGCTGTGGACAGAAGCCCAGACTCTCTCCACATCCCTGCCGATGGCAAGGGGAATGGAACTAAATGATCTTTAAGGTCCCTTCCAACCCAAGCCTTTCCATGATTCTGTAATACTATGACCCCAGCTCAGAAAGCCCTCAGGTCTCTGCTCATGCCTGACTTTCTCCTCCAGCAGCCACGACCCCCCGCCTGCACAAGGAGGGATTGATTCCCATTGGGGTGGTTTATGGCACCAAGATGGAAACACTGATGGGAATCACTGATTTCAGCCTTTCTCCCTCTAGAGTCCTTTGCCCCCATTCCATAAGAAGCTTCAAACCCCATGGCTGGTGATGGCACATACAGGAGCTTCCATCCCAGAGGGGTAGCCATGAGATGCTCACTCCATGGATTCAGCCTCAGTGACCTCAGGCCTGACGGGAACCCAGTCCAGCACCCCAACGCACCATACACACCCTCCCCCCTGCAGCCTGGTCCTGCCCAGCCTTGGACATGAGTCCTGCTGGCCCATCTGGCTCTACTTATCCCAGCTAGATGTCCTTCTTAATGACACAGCATCTCAGAATCCATTTAGAAGCACTGCGGAGTGGCTGACTCCAGGATCGATACACCCCGCTCATCAATAATGAAAGAGCATCAGGCTGCCCTTGCTCTCCAGCTGCCTCTGTAAGCCCCTCCATTTCCTCCCGCTCCCAATATAGCTGCTCTCCTGGGGCACTCACAAAGCACCAAATTGATTTATCCCTCCATCAGCAGGGCAGGGTGAGGCCATGACAGCCCCATCCTGGGGGCACAGCAGGGACAGGCACAGCCCGGGGTGCCCAGGTGCCAGTCTGGGGGGCTCTGCCTGAGCACAGCACAGCCACCTAGGTGTGTTGGCACCATGGTTCTCTGGGCATGTAACCACAGCTGATGCTGTTCTTCCGAGAGCTACATCCTCTCCATCACCTTCAGCCTCCAAGGACGGGCCTGGGTCACCTCAATCCTGCTAACACAGAGAGTGGGGTGGCCCCACAGGGTGCCCCTCACAGCATGTGTCCCACCAACCTGGGGGTCTGCTCCAACGCTTGTTGGCAAAGGTTGACCGGGCTGAGAGCCTAGGAGGGAGACACTGTGCCCCCTCCTGCTGCTGCATCCTGGCCCCTCCACTGGAACAGGGATTGGCCCGGGGGGACTCAGGTCCTGTCTTGTCCTCTGTGAACTCACCTCCTGTGCAGGTCCTGCTGCTCCTCGGGCCCCACTGTGACAAATTGTGCTCAATCCTCACTGCGCCCCACACAGAATCCATTTTGCCCACCCCTCCCTGTGCCCCACATGGGTCCCACTGTACCCTCAGCCCATCCTCATGTCCCACACGGGTCACGCTGTGCCTCCAGCCCCTCCTTGTGCTCCCCAGCGGTCCCACTCTTCCTCTGGCTCTTTGCCATGTCTCACCACGGGTCTCACTCTGCCCACCCCCTGCTGCACCCCAAATGAATCCCACCAGATCTTTGGTCCCTTGCTGTGCCTCACACGGGCGCCATTTTGCTCTCGACCCCTCACAGGTCTCACTGTGTCCTCAGACACTCATGGTGCCCCACAAAGGTGCCACTGTCTCCTTGGACTGTTGCTGTACCCCACATGATTACACTGTGTCCCCATCCCCTTGCTATGACCCACATGTATCCCACTGCCTTCTCTGACACTTGCTGTGCCCTCTGTGGATCTCCATTGCCCCCTAACCCCTTGGTGTGCCCCAAACAGGTCCCACTGCCACCCCTGGTCCCTTTTTGTGCCCCACATGTGTCCCACTGTGTTCCCAGTCCTTTGCCGTGTCCTGCAGCAGTCCCACGGCATCCTCACCCCCTCTCTGTGCCCCAGATGGGTCCTGCTGCTCCCTTAACCCCTTGCTGGACCCTCCGTGTGGTCCACAGTACCCCAGTCCCCTTGCTGCACCCCATCCTTCCCCCTAGTGTGCCCCAGACGGGTCCAATAACTCCCTCCCCGTCCCCCGCACGGATCCCACCGCACCCTCAGCCCCTCGCTGTGCCCCGCGGAGGATTTTGCCTCCCGTCCTCGGAGCCCTACGCAGATCTCCCGAGGGGAGCCCCCTCCGCTCTCCATTCCCCCTCCCACCCACACACCGCCGCCCCTGCTCCCCGGGCGCTCAACCCCATCCCGCCCGTGGTCATCGTGTACCCCCACACCCCACGCCGCGCCACCCCACGCACCGCGCCCGTTGGCTTTGATGAAGTGGACGGCGGTGTCGGGGCCGCCCTCCTCGGGGGAGTAAATGTGGACGGTGACGGTGAGGTTGTTGCCATCCTGCAGCTCCTGGTAGACACCCTCGACAGTGAAGTAGTAGGGTCGGTCGTCGGTCTTGCGGTCCACGTAGAGGAGCACGGCGCGGGCGCTCCAGTTGAAGTGTGCGTGGAGGTGGGAGACGAAGGCGCCCAGTTTGGGTGCCGAAGGCCCGGTGCGCACCGTCGTGCTGTAGTGCTCCCGTTTGCGGCTGAAACCCGCGGCCACCGCCCCGCCGGTGATGAGGGGCAGCCGCCAGTGAGAGGCGAAGCGCCCCACGGACGCAGCGGGGTACACGCAGCCCGGCCCGAACAGCACATCGGGGTCGTGGTAGAGCTTCAAGTCCACGGCGTTGAGCGGTGCCACGTACTCGGAGCAGGCGCCCTCCAGCTCCGAGCTCATGAACTCGACGCGCACCGAGAAGGGCCGCGGCAGCAGAGGCGGGTCGCCCCGCTCCAGCGCTTCCAGAGCCAGGCTCAGCGCCGGACCCACGCGCGGCCAAGCCCACGCGTAGCTCACGTTGCGCTCCGGCAGCACCACCGCCACCGTCAAGTTGGCGGGCGCCCCGTCGGGGGTCGCCGCCCGCCGCCCCGCGCCGGTCGGTACCGGCAGCAGCAGCAGCGCCAGCAGC
>VYZT01064065.1:3922-26549 GCA_013400735.1 Pomatostomus ruficeps
CATGTCTTGTGCTGTTTCTGGCTTAACCACTACTTGGACATTGAATCTAAAGCACTTCTCTCAGGGACAGTGCTATTTATTGCTGGTTATAACAAAGCCAAATCTAGAGTCAGTGTAACAGTTGAAGGTACAATTTGGTCTATTATAACATTTTTAAACTTAACTAAATTTAAAACTTAATTAAACTTATGATACTGGTCATCTCCTGCCATTTGTCATTCGAAAGAACAGCACTGGAAACAGCTTAAAAAGATCTTTTTTTAAAGAAAGTGATGAAAAAAATGCTCTCGTTCTTTTCCTAATAATAATTATTCCCGTGTTTCTTTGGTCAGAAACACTCATCTCTGCCAAGGTCAGAACTGATTACCTTGTTTAGGCTGCTAAGGTTGTAGAATAAGACAACCAAAAGAGAATGTGAGTAAGACATCCAATGTAGAACAAGATATCTCAAGTGAAACTGGGATTAATTATTGCTATGGTTATCTTTTTATACAGTTGATTCCCTTTTTATTCTTTTTACCTTAGAGCAAAATTTTAAACTGATTTTTGGCATCATCTCCCTTAAAGAAACTAGGAAATAAATCTGATTAGAGCAGAAGTACAGTACATCCAAGACAGTGGATGAACTCTCTTGCAACAATGGGATCAGCAAGCAAAGAGTAGTGAGGTTTACAGGTTTAAATGATGACATTCACTTTTTGGGACATCATGAAAGAAAGTGACAGTCATTTATTTGTCCAAAGTTTATAAGAGTGTTCAAAATACACTAAGAGCCATACTTACTGCTACACTGTTCGTTTAGGTAGAAGGTACCAGAAAGAGCATGTCACCAAGGTTAGTGTATCACCAGGAAAATCAAACCACTGACATCATATGTGCCTGAAGAAATTCATCTGGATTTCAAACCACTATGCTGAATATTTTCTTGTCTTGCAATTGGCTTAATATGACTTAGAAAACTATGAACCCTTTGATTACAGAAATAACTGCAAAGAAGATCTCCCTTTTCACACTAAGCAATTTTCAAAACCACAAAGCATTCCTTTGGACTTGATGGGGGCTAGATGAGAAAAAAAAAGGTTGTTCATAAAAAAGGATAACTAGGAACATATGCATTTTATTTTAAATAAAACCCTTCAGATACTAAGGGACTGTGTTTAGAAAAATCAAGACAATCAAGGTTAGGAGAACTGGAAATATATCTGCCAGCACACTCTCAGTCAGGCATTGCACATGTTCAGTTGCTTGGAAAGTAGGAAATTCACCTCTAACCAAGGGAACAAACAGTTACCTCGAATGGGCTGCTCATAGTAATCAAGCAACATATGATTCATTTTCACTACTAAATTCTAGGCATATTTTCCATTAATATCAGTGTTACAAGCTTTACACTCATAAATTAAAATCTTATACACAGAATTTAAGTATATAAGCAGAACTCAATGGGATTCCTCCCACATACAGAAGTAAATTCACACATAACTGCTCATAGACTTAGTACAATAATAACACATTTTTGTAAGACTGCTAAATGGCAGGCCATCAGCCTTCACATGTGTCATTATTGGGAAAACATTCATATCTGCCAATAATTAAGCTGCAATCATAGGCTAAAAGTTTTATTAGCATATTGAAAAATAGTTTGGTTTATCAGTAAACATAAGGTTACTTATGTGGAGCACACAGTAAGGCTTGAAAGCTGAGAGAAAAAGGTAGAAACCCAAACCACAAAAGCATTAAGGCTTCTTTCTCTTAGATAAGGAAAAATGCTTTCTGAGATTATTTTAAAAATGTTATTTACTATCAAGCAACTAAAAAATTCTTACAGATCTACAAAGTAAGCTTTTAAGCTATTCTCACTTGGTGTTAAATTTACAGTTAGAATAGAAACTTACTTGGGATTCACAACAGTAAGCACAGTGAATGCATAGCTTTCTAGTCAATTAGAAGAATGAAATACCATGTTGTCTTAAAGTCAGAATCAAATTCTGGTCTGATAGACAGACCCTAAGTCAGATGTAAAGTCACAGTCCAGGACTGAAGAAATTGCAGTGTTTGTTTCATTCCTTTGAAAGAAAACCCGAAGAGTTACTCCTTTAAGCTACACTTGAAGAAAAAGAAGAATTTGCTACCTTATGCAAATGCTAGAGCACCTTTTTAAGATGCAAAAGAATTGAAATATAGGCCCCCTTACCTGGGCACATGGGAGACATCTCCCACTCTACAGACAGGCTGCATATAAGCAAAAAACAATCCAGAGAGGAAGGACATCCTCACTCACATCTGAATAAAATGTCTAACCACACTGAAGTTACATTTTTTGTCCACCACTTTTGAATCATGACTTTAAACCAGGGATTGAGAAGTACCCTTTCTACGTCCCTTGCAGACTAAGATGCGGGAACTGTGAACTCTTGACCAGATGTGCAGGTTTCAGGGGGCCTAGACTTAATTTTAGCATTTTCTAAGCAAGCCACGACTGCCATTATTCTGTCCTCATATTTAAGGTCAACTGGGGAGCTCGCTTTAGGTTTGCATATTCTTACATCTGAATCACTACTGAACTAAGAGAGAAAACGGAGAGATATCTGTCTCCCCAGATGGCAACAGCACCAATCAAAGTTTAGACAGCTGGAGAATTTTCAAGCAAACAGAGAATTACATGGTAACTTTTAATAGATACAGAGTGAAGCAAAACTGAGGGGTAGACACTCTGAATGACTGTTCTAAATCTGCAG
This sequence comes from Pomatostomus ruficeps, assembly GCA_013400735.1. Lineage (NCBI taxonomy): Eukaryota > Metazoa > Chordata > Aves > Passeriformes > Timaliidae > Pomatostomus > Pomatostomus ruficeps. Next base: position 6,661 of record VYZT01064065.1, read on the forward strand.
CTGAACCTGACAACAGTGCCTTTGTCCTTTCTGTGTAAAATGATGGCCACTGAAGCTTTGACATACAGACATAATGGCAGTGTAGCTTTTTTATGTTTGTATTTTCTAAATGATGGCATGCACATGCGGGGCACTGAGCCCCTCAGTTTAACTTTGATTTCTGAGAATTACTGAAGTGTGACTGGGAGCTGAGATGGTCTTTAGAGTGCAGGCTCAGAATACCTATAAGCACAGACAATGTGATAGATGCTTTTTTACAAATTTTCATTACTTTTAAGATTTTATTGAATGTAATTTTATGTACAATACTATGTACTTACATACATTCTGCATATCTAGACCTCTCACAGGTTGCATTTCATTTTTATGTTACCAGTTTTCTTAGGTTTTTGACTTAATCACTATTTGGATCTTGAATCTTAGGGAACATGGAGAGCTCCTTTTTATGAATTAAACTTTCACTGTAAATCTGGAAAAATGGGATCTCATAAAAATGTGGTAAAAACAAAGACAAAGTACTTTACCTAATGAAACTGATACTTTATGTTTCGTCTTTCCTTAACTCGGGAATTATAAAATATTCAAAGAAACTACAGACACTTCCGAAGTGTTAATTTATTTCTGTATTTTCATTTTGCATAGCTTTTTTGAACTCATTCATAAATGTATATTTTTTTCATGAATCCTGTATATTTGCATACTTAGGAGTTCACTGCAAGAATTTAAAAAATATTGTATCTACAATGTGAAAGTGTATATGAAAATCCCATCATAATCAAAGGGGAAAGGTTTGGAAAATGTAAATATATGCTCACAGCTGTTTGTTTTCTCAATTCAGTTATAATTTTCAAAGTAAGTTATATTTTTCATGCAACCCATTTTTCATCTGCCCAATTACTAGCAATCTTTTTTCTACTATCAAAAATGATCATTTGTTTCTTTATTGTAGTAGATAAAACATCCTTTCATTGTTTCAGCTCCCAAGCTGTGCAGATACTACCCACTGTTCTTGCCTCCAGCACTTCACATTATTGGTGTATTATTTCATGCATGCCCTACTCTTTTATCAATTGCTTTTGAAGTAATGTTAATAGACTAGAAAATTGAGACGTTTATGAAGTATAGGCAGTGTTTATGAAAAATCCATAAAATATGACACAGGCAAGACAAGATAAAAGCAGCATTTTAATAGATTATGGCAAAGAGATCCTGTCAGAAGTTGACAACTGACTCCTCCGAGATCCCTAATTTTTATGGGATTAATTCTTTAGTATTAAAAATGAAGTTAAATGTCCTAATTAATCTGTAAATAGCACACCCGGAATTAAACCTTGTGGCCCTTTCCTTGGCAAAGCAATACTTTGAGCAATAATTTTGAGTAATTACTTCAAACTGATAAACTGAGGAAGATGATATTCCTAGCTAAATAGCCCCTTGGATCAGACTTCATTGTGTCAATGAAATAAGAAATCAGCAGCATTTGAAAAATACTTGTATAATAACTTCTGACTCTCAGAAAATGACAGGTCACTTGGTTTTAACTATACAGCTTGCTCTTCACTACAAAAATATATTTAGTAATTACAGTAATGGTAAACACCTCATTTCTGATTCATGCAAACAAAATAGAGGAAAAGAATGAATTATGGGGAAATACATCAGGGAGGCAAGATTTAGGATTGATTGAGTAGTAAGAAATAACAGTATGTTTCGTAATCTCCTTCAGGATATCACGCTTCCCATCAAACCATACAAAGATATCAGGAAATATCAAAATGCCTAAATCAACTACCAATGCATATACTGAACGCTAACTGTTGTGCTGAGTTTTGCAGTGTTTCAGTGTTTCTCTTTGCTGTGATACTTTCTCACACATTCTGCTGTAAACATGGCCATGGTTTCTTGCTAACTATCTATGTTTTGTTAACTGTCCTTGTTGTTTGTCATTCCATTCTCCTAGGCGGAGACATATGATCGATTTTTCCTTTGACCAATGGAATTGAGAGGTAGTGATTTCTACCTCCAATCCATGGTGATTTGTAAAAACATATAAATAAAGGTCAGAGGGTTCTGCCCTTTCTCTTTTTGCCCTCTCTTTTGCTCGCTCTCTGTGGTCTCTCATTTGGCTCTCCTTTTGGCTCCTCGGCCCGTCCGTGCTACAGCTAACAAGCTTTTAACATTCAGGTCTTTCTCAATCCCTTACCTGTAAATGAGTTCAAATCTTCAGACTAAGAGCACAGTCTCAACAATCACGCATTCTGTAACTAAGCAATACTGTTTTTACAAATTTCACTGTAATAGTTTTAAACATTTCCTCTGGACTGTGAAACTCAAGACTTCATCCTCTAAGATATTCCTAATCTGGGAATTTTCCATTTCCAGACATACTAACATTTTTGCCCTCGACTTTTCTGCATACAGTAATTTTAAATCAATTCATTATGACTGATTTTAAGTTTTCATAAACTACATATAAAATTTGCAGCAGAAAATTCTTTCCAAGATATATATGCTAAAATATTCTTGCCAGCATGTAAATTTTGTATTACAGACCATCCTGGCGCAATTTCTCTAGAACATAGCCCTAATGATGCTGAAGTGCAGATGAAAAGCCCTAAAGCATTCTATGCAGAACATCACTTACAATACATTTGTAAAATACTTCAACAATTTTAATTAATACTAATATGTCTTGGAACAGATTAAGTTGGTAAGCTTGGTTTTCTTCCCAGCAAGTGGAAAAACAAACCAACCAAGAAACAAAAAGAAGAAAAAAAAATCACACTTTGTCCTTAATGCTATTTGCTACCTCAGATCCCTAGTTCTCTCTTCGTATTTTAGCTTCATAGAAAGCAAGAAGCTTGGATCTGAAACCCCAAAAAGTAATTATAAATTTGCCTTTAAACAGCTAGCTTAAGCACTCTAACTGCACCAGGTAGTTTACCAGGGATGACTGATCTCATTCTCAACATCACTATCAATAACTGATCTGTCTTTTTGCATGTCTTGAGGCCTGAACTACAACTCCTGACTGAAATGAGGATTTACTTAAAAGAAAATAGCAGTTCCAATTCTCCCTAATGTTTCTTTTTAGCATGTCTCATCATTAAAGTGCAACTACCAAGCTGAGAACATCCCCCAAGAGATAAGAGAACTATTCCCTTCTATTTGGTGGACTTTGTGACATCGGGTGTGATTGTATTCCATCCACATCCCTCAGTGGTGGCAGACTGCTTTAATTCGCACTTAGTCCAATGGCACTAATTAGATACAATGTTTATAGTCAAGTTTCTTAATCTCCAGCAAACAAGTATATGGCACATAACAAAAATGAATTACAAAGATGCAGAGCTCGGTTTTGCCCGATTTTTTCCTGATTTGCATACTTACAGTCTCCATATGATTTAGAAGTCTCCATTAACATTATATATATAATTATTTTTTTCTGGCAATGGCGAGGGAAGAAACAACAATAACTTCTATATTTGTGATGAGGTTTCTTACACAAGAGTGTGCAAGTACAACTTGCTTGCTTTCATCTACAAAAAATTGCAGTATCTTAAGTGCTCTTCCATACAGCAGCATTAATGATCTCCACTACCTGAAGAGCAATTTTATACTAAGGACCTACTTTTTTCTATAATTATAACATTTACTTTCTGTTACTCTGTCAATAAATCTGTAATTTTAATATTAGGTGTAGAATGTGAAAAAAAATTAAGTTGGGAAGGACTTCTAGAGTCACCTAATTCAACTTTATGCTTAGAGCAGTACTAACTCAGGCATCAGAACCGTTTGCTGAGGGCCTTGTGCAGTCAGGTTTTGAAGACCTGCCTGCTACAATCCTGCTAATGCTGCCTTCACTGCTGCAATGGTGAATTTCCAACAAACATTTAGAATGCTGACAATCATGGCCTCCAGTTGTCACAGCGGTGCCAGGTGGTAAAGTGCCGCAACCTTCCCAAGGAGCACGTAAAGGAGTCACCTGGTGCAGTGCAGCTTCCCTCACACACACTGTCCCTCAGCCGGATAGCTAAGGTGGTAAAGGAGACAATCAACAGAGAACAAGGCAGGAAGGATCTCCTGTATGGGGTTCCGCAGAGGTGGTTTACTTCATCCACACACAAAGGGGTCCAGAGACAGAAAATGGGAACACTAGGTGTGCACAGGTTTATATACAGGGGTAGATAAGGGGCGGGAAGAACATTGAGGGCCAATGATCTGAGGGTTCGGGGGCAGTACATAGGAGGGGCCAGGGTGCAGGAACCAATAAGGTTGCTCTACAGGAGGAGGAAGGGAGAACAGACCAACGGGGCATCAAAGAAGGAAGAACTTTCTAGGACAGGGGTGTAACTGGGACGTAACAGGCAACAGGGGTGGAAAGGCCAACGGGCCAACCAGGATAGAAGAATCTACATAACAGAAGCAAGGCATGCTCAGGAAAGGCCTTTTCTCACCCTCAGCAGGGGAGTAGTTATCAAAGCAGGGCTTTGTTGCGGTGTGCTATGGCCAGGTTTCAGTTTTTCTCATGGCCAGGCACTGTTGTCTTCCCCCTCCCCCCGGTATCTGATTTACCCCCCCTGGAGGGCTCTGTATTTCACAATCCTATACAAAGCCCGCCAAATTCAAACCCTGCACCCCCTTCCCATAGGATGTTGTATCCTCCCCCCCACCCCCTTGTGTTGGTATTTATGGAACTGTAACATGCTGTGCCAGCACTTCCCTGGCACGATCCTGGTGCCTGACTAAACTATCTGGGTAGCCCCTCCACTTGTTTCTCCTTTCTTGGCGTGCCTGGAACACCGGTGGGTTAGATGAAACCTTGCTGGACCTTCGCCAGTCCTCCCGCATCCCTGAAGCAGCCTGGCAGTCCCTGAAACTGTGGGCGGATGCCCAGTGCCCCTACTGGCAGCATCGCGGCAGGGCTTGTCCCACCAAAGAACCCTCCTTGGTTCTGGTGGCAGAGGCCCGCTGGCCTCCACATTCAGTTACTTCTTTGCAGATCTACTATCTAAATAGTCAGTTTCCTTCCTACACTGTTGTACGGGACTATTCCGTCCTAGCTACAGGACTTTTCCTTCATTTCTATTCAATTTTGTGAGGCTTCTGTTATCAGTTGCTTGTCTAGGTACCTTGGAATGGCAGCCCAGACGTCCAATGCATCAAGCAGAATCCAAATTACTGCAATCCACAATCCTGCTAGGTATGATATTGTCCAAGTTGTTAACTAAAATGCTAAGAATATCATCCCAAGTATCAAACCCAAAGAAACATTATTTAGACTCAGAATTGTTGACTAACACTTTTTTACCCCATATAGATATGGTATAATATAATAAAATGTTCTTGAATCACAAAAGGAAAAGATGGGAAGCAAAGTACTGGGTTAAGATAGTGCCAAAAAAAAAAGGGTGGGGGGCGGGGCGGAAATATGCCTGCAGGATGGTTCAAACAGGGATCTGGCGAAGAACTGAGGTCAAGAGGCAGGTTAAGGTTTCAGCAGACATAATCAAGTCATAGATGCATATACGTTGGCATATGTACAAAATATGTGTTATTGTCTCTTCGAACAGTTCATGTTTACTTAAAAGGAGAAACACTGAAGTTGTTTTTATAGAATGTTAATCCCAGAAGTGAAAGAATATTAATCCAAAAGAAGAAAAATTTTGCTGTAAGTAATTTGAAAATCCCAATTTCATTCTGCCACTATTGTTTAGTGTCCATCAAACTGAGGTCAGGACATTTTCGTGGTAAATTCCAAATCTTTACTTTTTGTCCTCGTAGCACTGTTGGCAAGATCCTGAAAGATCCCTACTGAATTGAAATGATGCTCTGCTGAGTGATTTTTGAGCCTGAAGTGTGAATTCCATAGTTTGCATGAACTACCTACATTTTCCTGCTGCCAGCTTTTCTCTTACATGCCAGGGCACATCAATCCCAACTTGCAATATACTGAATATTAGTCTATGGTCTATTCTGAACTCAGCAAAAACACTGTGCAAAAACACTGTGCAAAAATAAATGATGACTCCCCAGTGTTCACAAAACTTCATATTGGACTGAAAAGACAAAAATTTAATTGTCCAATTTTTGTCAAGGAAAAGATAAACGAATGCTACAGATATACAACATAAGAGTTAATAAACATTTACTGTTTTAAGATCATTTGTCTTCTGTTCCTCAGTCATAAAAGACTAATAAACATTTCATCATCATAAAATTTGTATAATTTCCAGTAATTTTTGTTGACTACAAAGAATAAAATCCCACTTTTGTTCCTTCCTTATTTCTTCTGGAAAATATATTCCATTCCTAAAATATACTGAAGTGCTTACTTCTGCCGGTGAATTTAAGAGCTTAATACCTGCCCATACATGGCCTTAGGAAGTTCTGAAAACTCATCTAAAGAAGATTTTAATTTTGGAAAATTCATGTTTAAGAAGATACAAAATCCATATCTTCCATTAATAAAATTTCAAATTCAAATACTTTGTTTATGCACTTATACACTCCTCTATAATGTTTTCTTATGAAAAGTTCTGTAAGTTATATCCTTTATATGCTATTTTAGAAAGAAAAAAATATTTAAATATTAAAAACATGTAGTAAAATGTTTATTTGTTCTAGTATATTTGACAGGGACCGTATCAAGTTTTGCAGAATAGAAATATGTTATCAAAAGTCAAAGATTCTTAGCAAGACAAAACCAGAGTGTTAAATATTGATACTCAGATGAAATGTATTGTTAGTAGAAGTAAGGCAAAATCTGGGAAAGGAAAAATAAAAATATTGCTGCCATGTATACTACCAATTCCTTCTACAGGTGTTTGTGGACTAGAGACAGAACATAGCCATAAAGGACAAGTGAATGATCCTGTAGCAGAGGTACAGCTTTTCATTACTGTTACTTTACTCCTGTGGTAGTTTTTAGAAGTAAAAAGACTTATTTTACACCACAAGGGAAAATAATGGTGCTTAAATAAAATGTTCCCTTGGGGGTAAAAGAAAATAAAACAAAACAAAACACACCAGTGGAAAAGTTTCCTTAATGTTTGAATTGCTGACCAGTGTTGGTGATTACACTATATTTGAAAAGAGATGAACTTTTCCTTGAGTTCTGGCAGTACCCGCTTACTGACATTTGCAGCACGAGATTTTTCACTGGTTACTGAAGTAATTTTCAGTTGATGCCCTTTTCTGAATTTAGTTGATGCCAGTTCCAGGATATAGAGAATAGTTGCAATGTTAGAGAAGTTTCTCCAAATAACAAAGATACAGTTTATTAATTTTAATCTTTGAAGGATTATGCATGATATGATACAATTATGATCATTAAAGTGTAAGACTGAATGGAATAAAGATTAATAAACCAATTTCTTGCTTTCCCAAGAAAAATGGATATAGAGGACGATAAAAACCCGCCCTCCTGTAACAACAAGATTCATACAGTAGTAATCTACCAACATTTCTTCTCAAAAATAAAACAAATTCTACATGAGCTTCTGAAGCAAAATACTATTCCTGAAATTTTCTGTAAAATAGTAAAAAGACAAAACAAGGTACAGTTGCATGGCCAGTATACTATGTTTGCAGACTCAAAAAAAAATTCCAAGAAATTTAAACAAGATGTCATAACATCTTTCTTAAATCAGTCTGCACAACACTGGACACTGTATTATGTGAGAGGAGTATCGCTAAGATAGGCATATAGCTTTTGCAACAGAAAAGGTTGAGACAGTTCACCAATTGTCAGAACTGTACTAACGGGACAAAAAATACCATATTAGGAAAAATATTTTAATGCAAATTTTGGACCACTTTTCCATGATACTTTACTGCCACCTTTTAATACTTCTAAATAGTATGTAATATTCTGTTCAGTTTGTTATTATTTTGAAAAATAGAACAGTTCTTTAATCTTGATGTTCTTTTAAATGGTTAGGCAGCACCACAAGCCTCAAAAAGGATTTAATTAAATAAGCATTTCAGGATTGACTGCACCTATAAAAAAGTTTGAGCTTTAAGAAGGCAACTGAAATATCCTCAGCTGTTCCTAAATTCTGATTATATTTTAGGCAGATTGTAAAAGTATATGTATGACAGGTTTTTTGTCTAATTATAATATACAACAGAAGCATGCTGTTCTTGAGATTCTCTGAAAAGAATAATTTAACCAGTTTTATTATCACAAAATGAAGAACTGATGAGAGTTGTCTATAAGTTTTCAAAACCTAAATCCAAAATCCTATTTTTCTTTTACGTATTTCCTTTTGCACATTCAAATGAGAGAGAAGGTGACTTTATAACTCTATTCATTTCAGTAAAGGGGCATGCATTTCACATGAAGTAACAAAAATTCCCTACCTTGATGCACTGACTGTAAGGTCCTATGCTGGCAGGTGCCCAGTGGGAAATGCTCTGTACATGCATGACCAGCTTTTCGTCATGTACTACATCACCCGTTGCCATGTCACGCTTATGTGCAAGGCAGTCAATGCAGAACAGCACTCCATCAGGTAATAGCGTTTCCACACATACTCTGAAAACACACGGTAATTATTCCTTTCAAACAGAACTTTGCTTGCACCAACTTTCAACATTTATTTTCCACATTTTTTTTCTGTCTGGATACTATCTTAGGAAATTTTGCCAGGATCATACAACAGAAGTTAGGGTATTGCAATAACCTGCTAGCATTAACACTGTTATCTCCTCAAGGACACTGCTGGCTCACGGACAGGTTCTGGTCCACCAGGATTCCCAGGTCCTTCTTTGCAGAGCTGCTTCCCAGCAGTTCAGCCCCCAGCCTGTGCTGGTCCATGGGGTTATTCCTCCCCAGGTGCAGGACCCTTCATTTGCCTTTGCTGAATTTCAGGCAGTTCTTCTCTGCCCATCTCTCCAGCCTGTTGAGGTCCCTCTGAAGGGCTGCACAGCACTTTGGGATATTGCCACTCCTCCCAGCTTGGTGTCACCAGTGAACTTGCTGAGGAGGGATCTGCATCTTCCTCCAAGGCATTGATGAACAAATTAAGTAAGACGGGGCCCAATATTGAACCTTGGGGCACACTGCTAGTGACAGGTCTCCAACTAGACCCTGTACCACTGATTAAGACCCTCTGGGATCTGCCATTCAGGCAGTTCTCAATCCACCTCACTGTTCACTTATCCAGTCCCCGCTTTCTGAGTTTGCCTGTGAGGATGCTGAGAGAGACAGCTTTCTAAAAAGCAGCAGCTTGGATTTCCTTTACAACCTTCTCACAAGTTATCTCTAATACTAGCATATTTTTCTGCTATACTTTAAGTTGCATGACAGCTACACACATATGACAGAACTCAAGATCTACTTAAGCATTCATTAATAAAGTTGACTTTTGTGTCCTCCAAGGAAGACTGAGTGTCTTGATGAACAGACAGACATGTGTTGCATGTGGCCAGTTAAAATGCAGGGGGGTTGAGGGTCTGTGTGGGGAAATCAACATTTCAAAGCCTGAAAAATAATTCTATTTGCAGTATGTGCATAAAAAAGTCATTTAACTCCCAGCAGGAATCCAACAAAATATTACTTGTTCTCTTTACATATCATGTAACATAGCCTTATAAAATTCTTATCCTCTTGCTTATTTCTTCCAAGAAAACTATTTTTCTCCCCACCTATCACATGCAAATATAGTAGTTTTTCCTCATTATCATCATCGCAAGCATGAATGAATGGATTTTCTGCTCGGGCTGGTAAATTTTCAAGACAATTTTGCAAATTTATTGCAGATCCACACCCGAGCCAGTGCTTCCAGCATACTGCTTGTGAGAACTTCCACAACCAGGCCTCTGTACATAATGCAATGATGCAACCATGCAAACTCCTGTATAATTTTTCTTCAGGACAAAATGCAACATAAACAAATATGCAACATAAACGCAGTGCCATGGAAAGGGACCTGAGGACCCTGGTTGATGGCAAGTTGAACATGAGTCAGCAGTGCCCTGGCAGCCAGGAGGGCCAACCCTGTCCTTGGTGGCATCAGGCCCAGCATCGCCAGCTGGGCAAGGAAGGGGATTGTCCCGCTCTGCTCTGCACTGGGGCAGACTCACCTCAAGCGCTAGGGTCAGTTTCGGGTGCCACAGTATAAGAAAGATATTAAACTATTAGAGAGTGTCCAAAGGAGGGCAACAAAGATCGTGAAGGGCCTGGAGGGGCAGCTGTATGAGGAGTGGCTGAGGTCAGTTGTCTGTTCAGCCTGGAGGAGAGGAGGCTGAGGGGAGACTTCATTGCAGTTACAACTTCCTCATGAGGGGAAGAGGAGGGGCAGGCACTGATCTCTGCTTTGTGCTCACCAGTGACAGGACCTGAGGGAATGGCCTGAGGTTGTGTCAGGAGAGGTTTAGGTTGGACTTAGGGAATGGTTGTTCACCCAGAGGGTGTTTGGGCACTGGAACAGGCTCCCCAGGGCAGTGGTCACAGCACCAGCCTGACAGAGTTCAAGAAGCATTTGGAAAATGCTCTCAGGCACATGGTGTGATTCTTAATGTGTTCTGTGCAGGGCCAGGAGCTACACTTCGATGATCCTTGTGGGTCCCTTCCTACTCAGGATATTCTATGATGCTCTGAAAACTGTTTGCTCCATAAAAGTAATACTAAAAAGCCATTTTCCTGCAACCTTCTAATCTTTCTACCTTGTTATTTTACTGATGGAAGGCTATGTAGCTGGTTATGCAAATGTGGAGGCCTAAAACACTCAGGCATAAGAATGCAAGATAAATCAGGAGAAGGTGAATATTATGAAGAGAGCCTAAAACATGTAGGAGCAGAGAATAATTTCGTGTAGTTTACAACTAGGATTAGATCCTTCCTCTGAAGGCACAGACAGCAGACTCTCCCATTTCTCTATGATTTAATAATCCTGGCCTACAGTCAGCAACTTGAAGAAGCTTCTCTCTGCTTTCTTTGGGTCTGACACTCCGGCAGTGTAGTGGAATGTCAGTCTATGATGATTATCTTAACAATGTCTTTGAACTATTTGTCTTGCTATACTTAAAATTCACATGCCTCTATTACACTTCATAGTCTGCAATAAGAGTATAAAATTTAGTATTTTTCATTAGAAAATTGCTGAACAGTTGGTTTTAAAAATATGAAGAGGAGAAGAGATATGACTGCATGGTTGACCCTGCTTTCTGTGCAGGATTGGACTAGATGACCTCCAGAGATCCCCTGCAACCTGTATTAACCTATGATTCAAGTGAAATTTTTTGAGCTATATCAGTTCTGCATTCTCAGCATATTATCTCAGAAGCATAAGAAATGACTGTAAGAAATTACAAATTACTGTAAAAGGAAATAGGCCGTTTTGACAAAGGCAATAAAAAATACAAACAGAAAATTAGTTTTAACACACAAAGAAAAGGAAAAATTCCATGGGGTAGGTGTTTTTTATCCAATTTCCAATGGAAAACCAACCCACCACACCCAAATAACACAGGAATTGCATACTGCACACCTAAACCACCAAGCATTTTCATTATCTCAGATGCAGATGTTGATGCAACATAGAAGATTCTGTACAACAAATATTGAAAAAACTATGCTTTGTGGATCTATGAATAAAAGTGTTATCACCAGTATAATTTCTTTTCATATTTGAATTCTTACTGAACATGGAAGTGCAGCTAAGCTATCCATGAACTGTGATTAGCTGAGGGAAACACAAGACATTAAGAACAACCACATTGGATTGAGCCAAAGATCCGTCAAATCCAGTATTTGTCTTCAACCAGAGCCAAGTGCATACAAGCAGGGGAAGAAAAGAAACAGCCTAAATATATATTGGTATATATATTTGGTTTTGAAATAACTGTCAGTACCTCATGATATGAATCTCATGTAACTGCTCAGATAACAGTTTTGCTTTTGTATATAAGAAAATAAATAGAACAAGGTGAGTAACATTTGTCACAACGACCTAGAAGGTTCCAGACCTCATCACTTTTAGGAAGATTTAATACTGGTAGTAAGGCTTGAGTAATGCTTTTGACACTTTCTCTTGTAACACACTCATAGAGAAGCTGTTGATGTATGGGCCGGATGAGCAGAGAGTGAGGTGAAAACTGGCTGAACAGCCAGGTCTAGTGGGTGGGATCAGTGGCACAAAGTCTCACAGGTGAACAACTAGAAGCCTATAATGGTCCCACTCCCTGTTCAACATCTTCATTCATAATCTGCATGACGGGGCAGAGTGTATCCTTGGCAAGTTGCCATCCACATGGATATTGACAGACTGAAGAAACAGGCACAGAGGAACTTCATGAAGTTCAGAAAGGAGAAGCTGCAAGTCCTACACCTGAGGGAGAAACAATCCCAAGGTCCAGTATATTCTGTGGGCCCACTGGCTCAAAAGCAGCTTTACAGAGAAGGACTGGAGGTTCCTGATGGATGCCAACTTGAACTACGAGCCAACAACGTGCCCTTGTGGCAAAGAGGGTTGATGATATCCTGGGTTGCATTCAGAGAAGCACTGCCAGCAGGTCAAGGGATGCAAACAAAAAAGCAAAGCAAATAAAATCCCAGCAATACAAACAGTTGTCAGTTCAAACAAGTCACAAAGAACTAAGACTTGCAAACCATGTATTATCCTTCTTAAGTCCATATGGGGGGGCATTTGTAAACCTTATGGTGTATATTAAAGCAGGAATTTCTAACCCTGGTGTTTTTGACGTGAGCAGTTGTGATGCTAATACTCCAAAAGGCAGAAAAAGTGTACGTCTGTGAGACACAAACATTTGGTAAAATGCTTCACAAATATGGCAACCATAATTCAGTCTATTACAGCCTCATAAATATACTATAGCAGTAGTCTAATCCTACCTTGCTGGTGGACACAAATCAAAATCTGTCACATAAACTGAGTTTATAACTCTGAAATCATTCATGCTCTTCATATATAGATGAACCAAAATAATATCCTTCAGTTCCAATCCCTCTGAAGTCAAATTATCTGCAGGATAAAAAAATTATAGCTGTTAAAGACAGAATATTTGAAATGCCTGTAGAAAGACAGCATAAGCATCCTGGTTTTGTTCAGCAAAACCAACTGGTAATAACCTAACAGTTGTCTAAACATGACTGAAGATTTTGCAATATACTACCTTTCCCCATTTAATACCTATTTTTTTCATTAAATTCTCTCATGTTAGTTTTCCAAATATACAGAAGCTGACTACAAAATAAATTTTATCCACTCTGAGCAGTGGTGAATTCTTGCCCCATGAAAACACATAATGAATTCCTGCATGTAGATATGTTACAGTCCAAATTACTTGTGTCCATAAGTTTGATTATCTTGGGGAGACTCAAGGTGGGGTGCTCTTTCTATGACAGCTAGTAATCTACAAAGGACTTTGAATCACAAAAATACAGAAGTGGAAGGGACAATAGCCGTCCTCAAGGAAAAGATCAAATATTTATATGTTATTCCAGAGGGATGCTTGTCTAAGCTGTTTTTAAAAACTCTCACTGCAATAACAATCTCTGCATAAACAAAGAGTTATAAATGGCAAGACAGAGAATAGGAAACAGAAGTGGCCACAGGAGGAATGGAGGAAAGATGAGAGCGGAGGAAAGCTCAAGCAGACAGCTAAAGAAGAGATACTGAGAAGTCTGGATGTGTATGCATAGAATATTCCAGTCATAGCACTCAGAGAGAATGTATCACTCTAATATAGTCAATCACATAATGAGATATGTGATCAGCTCTGCAGTGTGTCTCTTTTGTAGCTCATGAGCAATAGAAACTAAATGAAGACAAAACCTTCTCTGAATATAGAACATATATAATAAGAGAGAAGTCTGTGACCTAATTTAAATAAGCCATGTAAAGCTCTTCTCAGTGTGATTTTGGGGATCTTGCCCTTTAATGTTACAGTGTGTACATGTACATACTTAGATATTTGTTGTCCAGTTGAGAAGTACAAGGGTATAAAGACAATCTCTGAAGGTTGTTGCCTTAGTGAGAAACATAGTTTTTGTGTAAAACTTTTCCGTGCTTTTAAAGACAATTCAGGATTTTGCACACTTTTATACAGATTAGTTTGGTCACACCAATACTGAATTTTGTTCTAAATGCCTCAGCTTTACTTAGTCATACTGCCAATAACAATGGCAATCTGAAGAGGGGAATTCTCACTTACAGAAAGGAAGTGTGCACAAGTGATATGAGGTTATATAGCAATTAACATAGCACTCCTGTGAAATCACAATACACGTCCAGAAATATCAGTTGATAAATTAGCATATGATGGCAATTCTGTATGGAAATTGAATGTATTTGAATGATACCTGATAGCAATCACTAAGTCAACAACAGCTGTGATATCCTCCTCAGTTAAGGAGGAAACAGGGACAATTTTCAAATTTCCAGCCAGGATTTTAGTCAAGAAGAAAGGTCTGCATTTATAAGTTCTGCAGCATTATATGCAAGACTGGAGGCGGAAAAAACCCTCAACCAACTGATACATACCTCTGCACACACAAACACCCCCACTCTAAAATATATGAGCCAACAACTCTAATTTGTGGACACAGAGTAAGCTGAAGGTAGTGATTTGGGTAAATTAATAATTTCTACCTTTACTTAAAAAATATCTCCTAAGTAAAAATACTATCCTTTTTTCCCCTGCATGAATTAGAGGAAAGGTGGGAAATTTCTCCCCAGCTTATAATCAAAATAAAATTGACTCCCAAAGCACTCTCTCTAGTAGAAATGCATACATGATGAACTGGTTAGCAATCCAGCACTTGGGCTCTTCACAACCTCTGTCTTTCAGGGAATGGACTCTTACATAGCATATGTTCTGGATCTACAGGGCAACCTTACAGCCTTTCTGTTGAATTTCAAGCCATTCATGGTTTCTAATCATTTATAGAATATGATCAGGTGAGACTCACCCTTAAGCAGAACTGCCTCAAGAGGTTACATTGACTGAAGTACAGCTTTTTGATTGTTTTTGGTTGGTTGGTTGGTTTTTTATTTGTTGGGGTTCTTTTGTTTGTTTTTTATTAAGAGGCTATCCAGGATCCTTAGCTGAGAGCCACAAAATACAGTATCCAAACCGTCTACAGGAAGTAGCATTTAAGAACTTTAGACTAAATTTTAACATAATAAAAATCCACATACTTCCCGTCAAGCTTATGAAACTTTGCCATGGTAAAACTACACCACAGCTGCTTTATATTATATAAAGCACAGCAATCTTTGTCATCTCCCAATCAGATCTAAAAAAAAGTTTAACATGAGAGTTTAAGAAAATAAATGTATAAACAGCAAGATACATTCCCTCCCATTCTTGGCTTCATAGAATTCCATCCATTCTACAGAACGTTTCACAGTGTCTAGTAATGAATTTCCATTTCAAAGTTCTTTTGTCAGCACCCATTCACTTTAGAGGTGATTAAATCAGTTAACCCAGCAAAGAGTTTAAAAGTACTCTGCTTATTCCATTCGCACCACAGTGAAGCTGAACTGCTGTACAGATTCTAAATATGTGTTCAGAATAAGCCTTGTGCACATTGGCAGATTAAGTTCTCAGAAACAAATTGTTTCTTTTGTCATGACAGAACCATAATTCATTAGCTTCCACACCCACTTCTAAAAGGAGAATAACTAAAAGAAACATGAGAACTGACATTTACTGCAAAGGATAAGGAAATTACTTTTTTTTTTTCCTTATCATCATACAGGTAATGCAAGTAATCTGCTGAAAGCAATCGGCTACTGCATGAGTCAGACACAACCTTTTATGACAGATGCTAAGGCAAAATTACATAATGTTTTTACAAGCAAACTTCCATTCAACTATAAAGAGAAGAAAGAAAGAAAAAAAAAAGACTGCACAACCCTCTTGCTTCACTTTATAGGTTATGTGCAGGTTTACACTCAAATCTATTGCCTTTTTTAGTAAAAGTCTGATCATCTCCACCTTGCTGATTTCCAAACAACCAAAAACTAGCTTAATGACCTTCTATCAAGTATAACTTTGCTTCTGAAAAAATTTCTAGGGTTTCTTTATCATCCTATATTCAATCATGAATACTCAGCTGCACATGCAAAAAAAATAAGATATGATAGGACAGTATTTCATGTAAATTCGTAAACAAGAATATGAGCTTACCCATTTAGATAAGAAAAATTATTTCCATTTTTGTGAATGAAAAGAAGCCTGTACAAACATACTTTACTTAAACTTCAGAGTGAAAAAAATACAAAACAAAAACATGAACATTTTATTTTATATGTCAGAATCTTGTAAGGAACCTGGATTTCATTATTCCCAAGACAGCAATTTTGCCTTTACATTAGGAATATAAATGAGATTTACTGCTACTGACCTAATCCTAGACACCAAAATGTACAACAGCTTTCTAGAAAACTTAATTTAAAATTATGGAAGCTATAAAAGTGTTTTAGCAAGTAGACCGCATCTATAGCACACATACATACTCACACACACAGTATATATTTCAAGAATGCTATCAAGTGAGCAAGTACTGTGGAAATAGTGTTTTTACAGCGATATGAACACTACTCTGGCTTTCCAGGGTCTTCAAAGCCAGTCAAATTATGATGTGTTAAATATTAAAGCTGGCAGTCTTGATATCAAAGATCCAAATCAAATGCAAAATGAGAAGGCAAACCAACGACCACAACATTTAAAGTTATAAAACCACATGAAAACACAGATTCTTCCTTAAGACCATGTTAAAAACACAATCAATGACAGCAGATAATGTATTAACTGAATAAAGCACCTCTGAGAGAGGAAAATGCTTTCCGTGCTGCATCTTGAGAATTTTTATCCTTTGATGGAAGGAAGTAGGCTGTGATACCTGAAAACCACTGGTAACCACTCCGGGATTTTCCTGAATTTTCAAATTTCTTTGCTATGGGAAATGAAGAACAGAACTATGATTATAATAATGAAAGATTTCAGATTAACCAAGGATACATTTTAAGTTGTTTAAGGAAGAAGAACTTTGACAGAAAAGAAAACCACAAACTATAAAAACATCTTCAAAAATATTTACAAACAGATATAAAAGTAAGTGTTCTGGTAGCAAAGCTCCCAAATACTACTTGACAAATCCTTATTCAACACTGTCTTCACAAAATATGCATGCAAATAGTATGTTAGCTGAGAATTTCAGTACTTTTTCTTCTCTGTTCCATTTTTGCTGACCTTTTACAATTTCTCGACCTGCTTGGTTACAGACTTGGCACAAGATGTGACACTGAAAAGCTAAAATTTTGGAAGTATACAAGTGACATAGAAACAGATTTTCAAACTTGTAAGCCAAATTATACTGGAAGTTAGGTGCTTAACCCAGTTCTGATTATCTTTGCAAATGCATAACTTGTTTAGACATTTTTAAAGCCCACCAAGCACTTATCCATATTCAAGAAATACCAGATACTTAAATACTATTCAATAAACAAACACTGTTAGCTGTGAAGCTTAGTTCTCAGGAAGTTTACCCATCTTTGCATGTAGTGTAACAGAAATGTTGTGGTTTTTCCACAAGGAGGAGGAGAGGGAAAGG
Source organism: Pomatostomus ruficeps (assembly GCA_013400735.1). NCBI lineage: Eukaryota > Metazoa > Chordata > Aves > Passeriformes > Timaliidae > Pomatostomus > Pomatostomus ruficeps. Next base: position 24,248 of record VYZT01064065.1, read on the forward strand.
GAGAGAAAGAAAGAAAAAGAAATGTGTTATGCTCCTGTAAACTAACTTGAAATGCTTCACTACTACAGATCTATTGATCATTACCAGAAAAATGCATTCTAGTAGGATCTCCTTTTTCAGACTAATTACTACAGGTTGAGCACATTTTTGTCAGGAGTGTTTTTCTAGTAATTAACACATTCCACCTGGCATGAAATCTTTTTTTCTTTTTTTTTTTCTTTTTTTTCAATTGTGCAAAACTCACTGAAATCCAGACAGTTATGTTTCAAAGTCTTCCAGATGACTGGAATATTTTTCTGTGGTTCATACTCCTCTGATGAAGGGAAAATATCGTCATCAGTGCAGCTTATCTCACAAGAACAGCTACTGACCACAAAAGTACTTGAAGATTCTTCCTGCTTGAAACAAACATTATAAAATGAGCAAGTAAACAGTATGCCAAGCAGTATGAAATCAGCACATTTTATCATTCAAATACATGTTTAAGTTAGAAAACATACTATAGCTCTACAGGTACATATCTTAGAGCAATTCATGAAAGAATAGCATTAGGATTTCCCATTAGATTTCAGAACGGGCAAAACATAATGTACTCCTGTTGACATATCAAATGGAAGAAAAAAGCAGACTTAGTAACTGAGAACAGTAGATATGAAAAATGATGAGACCCAAGAATTAAGACAGAAAGAATACTATGAAGTAATGGTATCCTACAGTTATATACAAGACAACTATGTTTTCAAAAAGAAAAAGTATAAACTAAGTGAACAAAGGAACAAAAGCACAAAAGTAATAATTTTATAATTAACATTGTCAGTAAATACTTAAAACAAAAGAGTAATAACATTTTTAAGCTTTTTGGAACAATGAATGAAGGCAGTCCATGTAAGAAAAAAAATCTCTCTCTATTATCTCACAAAGACTATCCTTTCCACCAAATGCCTTGGTATGAGTTGAGATAGCAGAAAAGTGCATTTCCTAAGATCTATACATTGAAGTAATATCTTGACTAGGAAGGAAAATCATTCTTCTCAAATGCTTTCTTAGGAGCCGGAAGAGAAGACTACCCAGTGTACCTTTTAAAGCAAAATACACAGTGCTTACTGACCAGTCTTCAACAATTCTGTGCTCATGACATTTTCAACATGCCACATAATTACAGCATACATTTTTTGTGGGATTTGTTTGTTTTTTAATTTTAGAGCAATCAGAACCCTTACTCTCTTCCATCTGATTTTCCAATCAGCCTAATCTGCAGAATGTTGACTTTTGGATCACTAGCTTGGGTAATACCACTTATCTAAAAGCAATATGAATTATGACAGAATTTACTGAGAAACCCTAATCAAACACCATTGCATGATGTAATGCCAGATTCTATAAATTAAATCTCTTCCCAAAGATCTCAAATTTCACCTAGTGTCTAAACTATGCATTTTACTGCAGGCTTCTTAAGTTCTAAATTCACAAAAATTATAATAAATCCAAATAAAGCAAGATAAAAAGCTGACAAAATATGAAACCTTTGGCAATCCTTAAATACGGATTAGAAACTGCTGAATATTCTTTTAGCTGATAGATTCAAGTTCCATGCAAAATGTCTTTAAAAAAGAATATTAAGATTATATAGTGAAGTAATTTTTATTGTATTTAATTTTACCTGGTTATTTTCTTTCCTTTGGAAAATAAAACATATCTTATTGCACTTTAGTTTTCTCTTCATATTAACCAGAAAAAAAAAAGTCAGAAGAATAACGGCAGAAAACTATAGAATGCACCAGAAATCCATGATAACTTAGCTCTTATGTCAATATTTGACTTCACTACAGTGAAAAAGGATCCAGTTAAGTTAAAGCAGTGCATGTGGAAATTTTAAGGAAAGGCTAAATTACAAAAAGATCATTATCTGTGAGAGGAAATTCAGTTCTGCTGACCCTAAAGAGCTCACATGTAGTTTTATAAGCACTGTAAACACTGTCTATTCTCTAAGAGGGGCTGATGTCCTTTGACTGGACTTCATTTTATTCATTCCTCCAAGAAAGACATGAAAGTCAAGGCAATAATCTACTTCACATGAGTCAATTGTACATCAGAGTTTAAAAGAAGTCAAGAAAATGTAGCATAATAGCCCAGACAAAAACTGATATTAGCACAAACATGACATGCATTCCAACATTCCAACGGGCAAGCACCCAGCAGCACCTGTACCATTTCCCACTCACTGAATGACACTTTTGACTACTGCCATCAGTGGGTGCATTTTGCCATCACCCAGAGGGATGCCTGAGAGCCCCTAAGCCTT
>VYZT01064067.1:0-12792 GCA_013400735.1 Pomatostomus ruficeps
ATGGGGAAAATTACTTAAGCAAGAATTCCTTTGTGGGGAAAAAAACCCTTTAACTGGGATCAGTAGTGGCCCCATAGAGTCAATACAGTTCAATTGAGTATCTGTCTAACTAGGGCTATTTACTACAACACAGGAAAAAAAAAAAGGAATATGTTTATAGTCCTGGCAAGCAAGTAGAATAGCCCCAGAGCATGAATAAAAATTACAATAATGTAATCATTTATATAAGAAAAAGTCATAGAAAATATATTATATTTACTTAATCCTGTAACCCCAGGCTTGTAAATGTAAAGAAAGTGACTTAGTGCTAAGTGATTTGTGTTATTCAGTGCTGTGCTGTAGTCAAAGGGCTGATATTTAAGACAGATGTTGAAAGACAGCAGCATTAACCTTGTCCCTTCATCCCAGATTATGCAAAGTAATTAGTCTTTCTGCTTCATTAGGTGCCTAGATCTACCACTTTGGCACCTATAACATCTTTCAAGATATATGTTAGCTATCACTAACTTGATAGGTACTTGCCTGTTTGGTGAATGTGAACCAAATTATTTAAGGTAACAAGATGATAGAAATTTCAGCTGAGTCCTTTCTGGAGAGAAAATCTCAAGATAAGTGCTCCCCAGGTGTTAGGCTCAGAAAAGATCCTTCCATCTGCAACTATATAGCATGTGTTTGGCTGTTTGAGGAGATATTAAAAATCTACATTTCTCTGTGAGCTGAAGCCTAACACAGATGTCCAGGGTGATTACCAGGCTGTCTGTTCTGAGATATCTTGGTATATGCCTCTGGTAGACATGTTCTGCTCTATGATCAAAGGACTAAAGGAATTTTGAGAATAAAGGAATTGTTCATATTTTTTGTAAAAATGTTTTGGAACTTGGTCTTTCCATCCTGTGGGAGGATACTATCTCAAGGTAATAGGTATTCAGAAGTAAAGTGTTGACTCTGTTCTTTCAAAGATATGACAGGAATCCAAAAGCTGTGTAATAACAATTTAGGAGTAGAGGATAATTATCATCCTTGGCCTTTCAAAGTACTGTCCAATTTTCCAGGCACAGTTTGGCCAGGATCCATTATCAAAAAACAGTTTTCTTAGGCTAAAAATTTTGTTCTGTAAAAAAAAGCACCTTATACATTAACACAGGAATTTATTACTATCATTAAAATTGTATCAGCTTGATCATTTCTAGTCTTGCATTTGCCCTTAAATTACATTTCTCAGTAGTTCTTCTCCTATGGGTGGCCTAGAAAAGTTTATTCATCATGGAATTACAGCCTCCTAATGAGATAGGCATTTCTTTCATTATTTCAGTGATATTGCTTTTAAGAGCAGAGCCTATGTGGCTTTCCTGTTTGTTAGCTTCCTTTAAAGCTTGGGATGAAAGTTTTTATAATCTCAGGCTTTGTTTCAATTATTCAGCCTGGTGCAAGCTTAGTCATCAGTTGTGTTATGCTCTCAATATGTGGGCAGAGTTGGAGCACTGTGGAGGTGAGGCTGGCAGCCAGGAGATGCCAGGAGAAGCTGAAGCTGTTGACGTGCACTCAGTGGTCTGGCTCTACTTTCCATAACACTTGCAGGTTGTACACAGTGGAAACAATGTGGTACTCCCATACCATGATCATGAACTCAGTCCAAAAACTACATAGCATAGAGGGCAGAGAGGTGTTGTATGATGCAAGGCAATAACACCAGGGTCAGAGCAGGACCGCAGCAGGATCAGAGATGGTAGCCAAGCTCACAATGAGCTGTGCACATTTTCAGACTTTCTGTGAAGGTGGGTTTTTTGTTTGTTTTTCATGTTTCTACATTTCTGTAGAAAGTTTATTGATGCACACTACACATATGCATCATTTTAGATTACCCAAGACCTCATCATTGCTCATCCAGGTCTTGAAATAAAACATTTCCAGTAATCTAAGTTACCATCTGTGTGAACAGATTTAAATATGACAACATAGTAAATAGCCTGTTGCATGTATTTTGAGATAAGTGTGCAATTTTAATCTTCAGGGAAGCTGAATTGTCAAGATTTCATGAGGAAACAACACCAAGCTTGAGTTTGATTTCTGGTGCACTCTGGGTTGCAATCCTTTGTGGACTTGAACAATCTTCATCTCTGTGCATGGGTTCTGCTCAGCTCCCATTTCCTGTGCCCTGTGGATGCCTGCATTTGCAGGTTTTTTTATTCTGCTTCAGTAATTGGAGTACGGAATTATGTGCTACACCTATTGAGCTACCGCTGAGATTGCATTGATTCATGGAATTTTGCTTTCTGACAGGCCCTGTTATTACCTGGCATGCACTCTTTGTGGTGAAGTGTTGGCCACAGGGTGTCCTTCTACAAAAATCATATGATCATGCACAGTCTTCCTTCAGATGAGAGATACGTCCTTGTGAATACCTTATGTGCATTTCCCTAAATGTCTTACTAGATTGGATTTCCTTCACCAAAGACAGAGAAAGTAAGCAAGAACCATTTTTTGCACTTTCTAGCATGCAGGAAAAGATGTTGGATACTTCTTAAAACTCTGCCAAAGGAAAACAGAACTGTTTGTATGTTTCTTCTGTCTACCCTTGGCTTTTCTACATGACATAGAAAATTTAATCTTATGAGAATGATAGTTATTACAACTGAATTACTCATACTAGTGTACATTTAGGATGTAATCTTTCTGCAGGCCTTTTGCTAGCAGTAGTGAATTTCCAATATCATTTAACAATCTTAAGATCAAGTTCTCGTGAAAAATATGGTAGCCATGAATACTAATACAGCTTTAACTACATTCGTATTTCAAAACAATACTGAAGCATGGAGGAATGAGGAATTAAGATATGTTGAAGAAGTTACACAATAGATCAATAGCTAAAGAAGAAATTACTCAAGTCCAATTATACTGGGAGTTTAAAACACAAGGCAGCTAGGAAAGTATCACCACAGTTACAAGTCTACCTTCCACCTTCTACACCAGATACTAGAATAAAATATGAAAAGAGGAGAAGAGTAAGTACCCTGGATTCTTTCCTATTAAAATCAAATTATGAAATGTATTGGGACAACTGTTCAAATACCCGAATTTGTCAGTCATCAAATCTGCAAGCACAGGTTAAATAGCTAGATGTAGAAATGTGCTGATATTTGCATACAAGCCTAATTATGGATTTTTTAAAAACATACTTTATATAATTCTTGTTTGACATGCCACACAACAGACCCTTCAAGAATCAGCTCCTCCTTAAGTGAGAAAGAGATAACATTTTTTCATGTGTGCTTCTGTAGCACTTCAGACATGAACTGAATGGTGCTATATCTTTTGGATTTTCTGACCTGTGAATAGTCATAAACTTACACAGAACATCTGAGACTCCAGACATTTGGAGGAGTATGAAATGTTAGTTAGGTCTTTATTTACTATCATTAGCTTATGATCCAGTAAGTCTTCAGCAGAGACACTGTTTTGGGGTTGTTTTTCCCCCTCCCCCCTACAGCTACAGCACCTGGTCTCTCTTGGCAATATGTTCCATGTGTTATACAGCAATTACCTCTGATATATAAAAAGCTTTCCTGAGATCTGGAGTGGAAAGCTAACTCAAGGAGTTTTTTAACAGGCACCAGAATTATATTTCTATAATTGGCACCTGACAATTGACTATTGGTAAAATTGACTATTTTACATAATTTTCAAAAAAAGTTTTGGTGAATTCTGCATTTTTAAATTGTAACTTTCAATCTATTTAGAATTCTTTACAGGTTATTGAGGACCTGAAACACACCTAGATAGGAGAAGAAGAAAAACTGAAGTCTGGGGCTTTATACATTGCACTGACTATTTGAATTTAATTTACTAAAATAAGCTGACAAAATATTCCTGTAGTACAATATTTTTGTGTGTTTTGTATTTTTGGTTGGTTGTTTTGTGTTTTAGACTTGTTCCCAGAGAAATGGAAGAGAAAGTTCCTGAAAATTCAGAAAGATATGTTTGTCACCAGAACAAAAATTACTCATTTTCAGAAGTAGCTTTCTTTTACCAGAAATATATATTAAAATACTATTGGATTCTATGTGCCTACCATTTATTATGTACAGACATTATTATTATTATTATTATTATTATTATTATTATTATTATTATTATTATTATTTACTGACAGTAGCATGATGATGTTTGGCTTAATGTGATAGTTCCTCTGCTACTTTCACCACGGACCCCTTTTAATTTTGAAGACCTGCAGTTTTGGTGAGCTGTCAGGGAATGAAATGCAGGACTAGAGAGCAGGAACTGTATCACAGGGTATCTCAATGATCTCAGAGAGGAGTATAGCAGAGTTAGAAATGACATCGTGTGCATCACCCTGAATAGAGAATAGGCAAAAGAATAGGGAATAAGTGTAAAAAGCCAGACGAGTATAAAATCAAGGTCAAGACTAAAGATAACTCTCGGTCAGGGATGAACCTCAGGGTATCTTGCACTACCTTTTAAGGAAAAGGTCCAAACTATGTTGCTGATGTACTAGAATCTCATAATTTATTTCCTTATTTAGGTCATAATATTATTAAGTAACCACAAAAGTGAAATCTGAACATTATCTTAAAAGGATTGGAACATATCAACAATTGTGTCAGAGCTGGAATTCCAGGAGTCTCAGGATTTCTTCCTTTTTATGCAATCATGTCCTAGTGTTAGGCAGTTTGTTAATTCTTCCTTTCTGGTCAATGCCTAAATTGTGGCATCAGAAAACCTCTCCTCACCCCTTTACAGATGTGGCATATGCACTGCATGGGTGCTGTTAATTTGCTGACCTCCTGTCATCATATAAGACTGAGTGTGGTGGTGTAACAGAGCTGTCTTCTTGAAATTTAGATGCTGCAAACAGCACTTTAATGTTTTAAATTTGGCAAGGTTTATTCTTTAAATGGATTGAGAATTTTGGCTCTAGGCATACATAAAATTGGCAATATGACACCTTGTGACAACAGATTGACTGATTTATGGTTTATCCAAGCTAGACTGGTTGCTTACTGCTTGATGGGAAAACTCAAATTGTAACTTCTCAGCAGTAGCAATTTGTGACACTAAAATCATCTGGAATGGAGGGCAAGAAGGTCCATCTACAGAAGGATTTAAAAAGGCTGGAAGCAGGGATTCTAGAGACAAAGGGAGAGACTCGGATGAAGAGACAAGAAACAGCCAGTATTTACCTGTATCTGTAGCCATCTACAATGTGAGCACTCATGAGCTACATTTGGGCAGCAGAGCTGACCTGGAGTTCGGACTAAAGGCTGGGCTAAGCTGCCCCACATCAGCATTCACGGGATTGGTGCTAATACAAGCAGATATAAAGAATCAGCTTAGCATAGGATGCAGCTGGGTTAGAAATAGTGTAAATGTTTCACATAGCAATGAATTGAGTGCATTTGGGATTGCCTGTTGCTTTCCTAAGAATGCATCAATAGTAAAATATTTATTAAGGATAACAAAATGGTCTTATAACTGTGAGGCAGAAAATATGTAATTATGCCAAAGATTCGAGCAGAAATATGAGGTCTCCAAAAGCAATGAACACCAAATATTTTTGGAAGTTACATACGGGTATTTGTGACAAGGATAGCTCAGAGCAGGAGAAGTCCAAAAATAATGTGCCATAAGAGCTTGAATCTTGTCCTCATTTTTCAGATATTGATGGCAAAACAGTACATAATTTAAAATGGGTCTCAAGAGAGGTGCAGATTCTAGAATGCAACTTAAACTAAGTCTATCTTACATCAAAGAAATTGAAATATCATTAGCACACATAAACCATCTCTCCAAGGTATAATAATGTATTCTACATGTCAGCCTGTTGCCCACAATGAATGCATATTGTCCCATTTATCACTTGTTGTATTATTTAGGGTCTTGAAATCAAATGAAAATAGATATACTACTCCTTCCTTGGTTTCTCAGTAAAGTTATTGAAGAATTGTATTTTATTTGAAACAAACAAATAAAAACAACCCAGATAACCAGTTGCTGGGAGAGCTTATATTAACATCTTGAAAAAACCCCCACCAAACTATAAATTGTGTATATGTTCTATTAAAAATAATAATCCATTTTTATCACAATTGCAATTGGTCACTTTCACCAGTGCAGCCAAATTGTTCTGGGTCTAGAACTATGAAAGACAAGGACAAAGTATTGATGCTTTTACTACTACAGCACACAGTTGTCAATAAACTTGTCTGACTTTCTAAAAGCTTGATCGGTTTGCATCATGGACATATTGTATCAATTGAACAGTATGAAGGCCTAAAAACAGAAGCCTTCTGACCATATCTTCCTTACAAGGAACAAAATCTCACAATTACTTTCAACAGCATTCTATCTGCTTTGGGCTGTTGAATAGAGATAGTGAGCTCTAAAACTAGCATTATATCTCAAACTGATAATATATAGTTTTTATTTTGTGGGACTATTGTAATGTGGTCATATCAGAGAATCACAGAATTACAGAATGGGTAAGGTGGGAAGTATCCACAGTGGATCATCTGGTCCAACCAACTCCCTTCTGAAGCAGGGTAATCCCAGAGCACATGGCACAGGATTGCGTCCAGATGGTTCTTAAATATGTCCAGTGAGGGAGACTTCACAACTTCTCTGGATAATCTTTTCCAGTGCACAGTCACTGCACAGTAAAGAAGTTCTTCCTTATGTTCAGGTGGAACTTCCTATGAATCAGTTCCTGCCCCTTGCCTCTTGTCTTATTTCTTGGCACCACCAAGGAGAGCCTGGCTCCTCTTGACACTCTCCCTTCAGAAACTGATAGACAGTGACATGGTGCCCTCTCCGTCATCTGCTCGAGGCTGAACAGGCCCAACTCCCTCAGCCTCTCCTTGTAAGGGAGAGACTCCAGTTCCTAAATCATCTTTGTCACCCTCCTCTGGACCCTTTCCAGGAGCTCCAGGTCTCTCTTGTCCTGAGCCCAGAGCTGGACACAGCACTCCAGATGTGCCTTTCTAGGGCTGAGTAGAGGGGCAGGATCACCTCCCTCAGCCTGCTGGCAGTGCTCTTCCTAAAGCACCCCAGGACACTATTGGCCTTCCTGGCCACACAGTCACACCGCTGGGCTTGTGGTCAGTTGTTGTCCACCAGCATCCCCAGGTTCTTCTCCACAGAGCTGCTTTCCTGGCAGAGCAGGTCAGCCCCCAGCCTGTACTAGTGCATATGTATTGCAACTCTAAAAGACTTCTGTTATTTCCAACTCTTAGAATGACTGTAGACTATTTCTGGATGGGAAGGAGGAGAAATTAAATTATAATGATATCAGAAATTAAAAAGTAATGCATATGTATAAAAGCTGGTTAGAATGGAGATATTAAATTTAGATTTGGATGAAAATTGGTAATTACATTTATTCATATGCAAAGTAGATTTTCATATGCCAATCTGCCAGCTGAATAACTAGCTTTAGTATGTCCGCTAATCTGAAATTCAAATAAATCAGTATTTGAATAAGACAAAGTAAGCAAACAGATAATTTTAAAACGTCGTGAAAATTTATAGGAGACATTAATCTGATGCCTTGGATCCCTTATTTTTTTAAAATAAACTGAGGTTCTGACAACCTCAGTATAAATACTTGTTCCAGATTCCTAACACTGTTTTATCAAAAATGATGGTGTAATCCCATATATTGCAAAATAAGTGCAAAAATATGTTACACAAATGGATTTACAAATATTATGAATGTGGTATGCACACCATTCTATGATTCTGTAGCAGATAACAGAAAAAATCTAAACATTCCAGAAACGATCATGAGCATGTATTACAGATGTCAGACTGGATTTTTCATTCTCTATTGATTCAAAGGATGCTATAATATTTTTTTAAATTAACCATATAATGTTAAATAGTGTCAGTTTTCTGGGATGCATGAAGGAATGAATGTGTCAGCCATTTGACAAACTCTGCAATGTTAAATTGAAGATGGATTCAGTCATCGTTGGAGATATATAAGTGCCTTTTTTAATCAAGTAGGGTGGGTGTCTATCAAACTTGCGATTGAATTTTACAAAAGCTAGTGTGTCAGCCCAAGTAAAATTCTCTATTCTTTATATAGAATAGAGAGGATAGTTAAGACAACAGAATCTCATCTGGAATTCTTTATAAACATCAGTCTCATCCATTAAATACAGACAGTCTGAACTATCTGAGATGATTCAGCTGCTTCTAGACATATATTAAAAATAGTTGTACCTTTACAGTTAGATAGGAAGATGGATTACAATTTAAATTTCACTTGAAATTCAAAAGGTCATTTTATAGTTGACTTTGTTACATGTGCTTTCTATGGTGATTTTTGTCATTTCAGTAAGAAACACAAACCCCCTACTTCTGACTGCAGATATTTTAGAAGCAGTTGAAATGGTTTTGTAATTTGTAATTTTTTACTCTTAAAATATTTTTCCTCCACTTTTAATAATTGGATATATTTTTCATACACCTGACTTCTTTCTTGGAAGATTTTATATCTGTGTCTAAACATTCAAACTAAGATTTTTCATCCTGGATATATGCCTGAAAAATTATTAAACTTTCACATTAAGTAATTCAGTTGCTTCTTCTAGTTCTAGAAAGTTTTACCTTTATTATGTTTGAATTGCAGCAGCATAGCTGCATAGTTGGGATAGAAATTTAGAATGCCTTTATATGAAATGCACCTTTTGAGGTCTTCTTGGAACCCACTGTTGTCTGATGGAACTCACTAGTAGTTTAGAAATGTAATTTTTTCTTCAGCAGAATAGCTGCAGTTTCTAAGCCTTCTTAGAACCATTTTGTTCCCCAAAGCTCTATAAATACCATTCCTTGTTCCAGCTCCTTCAAAAGTGGTAGTTCACTAGAATGTGCCAAGACATAGAGACAGTGATCAGATATGGAAGCTGGAAACTCAGTTAAAGGCAGCTGTGGGAGTTCCTGTAACCCCACAAGAGTAAAAAACAAGAAACATGACCTAATAGTGGCTGTCTCATCTCTTTGACTAGATACTAAAAAATTTGCACCTCACTCCTACATAGGTGTAGTCCTAAAAAAATAAGGTCCCTATGTCCTGACCTTGGGGGATACAAGTTTTTCTTCCTAGAGAGAAGTAGAGACTTCTTAGGATATGCAGTTTGGATGGCTGATGGAGAGAAGCAAAGGTGAAATTAAGGCATTATAGCTTTAAAAAAAAAATAAATTAGGCTTTTCTCTGTTGGTTACCCTTGGCTGTTTTAAGTTATGGTGGATATCCTCAGAGGCATTTGTCCGAAAAGGATTCCTCAAACATATGCCTAGGCAATCTGTATATGCCCAGTAGTTTAGATAAAGCCAAGAAATAGTTGTTGTAATTCTTATGGTTGAAATCTTAAGAGTTTAGCCACTACCAGTTCATACCAAATTGTTACAGAAAAAGAAAGAATAATAACATAGTTCAAATTATTACATAGACCCTTTCTACCCCTTTCCTTTTATTATGCTCATCCTTGCCCTTCTCTGTTTTCTAGGACTGGTGGTTTCATTCTGATCTTTGTGGTGATGGGATAGTACAGTGAGTTCCCGGTTCCTGGACACCTTCACCACCAAGGGAAATATAATGTGCAAGTTGATGGTTTCTTCTTCCTCACTCTAGGATTCACTTGAAATATTTTTTTTTGTATATTTGCTAACACAGTTTTACACCTACACTCTTTTTTCATTGGTCTGCATTTCTATATTCTGTCCAAATTCACTAATTATAGTGGTTTTTACCTGTGCTAGATTGATTGTTCTCTTTGTTCCTCTTAAAAAAAAAATTTCTGATATTTTCCATCTGACTTCATAGGAATACAATTTGATACAAGCAAACAAATGTGCATCCATTTTAGCATTATCCACCTGTGCAATGAGATCATGCACCTCAGTTTCATTTCTGCCATACATATTCCAAGTTACTTACAGTCATTTTGGGAGGACCATGCATGTTTCTTAACAGAGCTTTTACTATGTATTAGAATCTCATTGTCTGTTGGCTTTCTTTTGGCTCACTAGCTGAGGAAATCTGTTTCAATTTTATTGTCAATATTTGACCACCTGATACTTTGGGGATAATGATATATTTTAAGCCTAATAACACTAATGTTATGTCCAGCTGAATAAGGATATAAGGATGATATAAAATGCTCATGTCAGGTACTTACTGACTCTTTTGCATCCTTTTATTGGATGGAAATAGAGCACTGTTACACCAAGCAAAAAAAGTCTATTTTTGTCTCCTCATTCCTGTGTTGTCCCATGACTGCAGGTTTTTTTTATATTTCAATTCCTATTTAAACATTTAATTATTTTCCAAATTACTTTTACCCTTTTTGTTTAAAATAAAAATTTTCCACACAAATAATATTTTTAAAAATTCTGTGGAAATTTCAAAATCTACTACCTAAAATATGTGTTGGAACATGACTATAAGTCACAATCCTTTTATTTTACCTACACATTTTTACATGCTTTTTCTCTTGAGAGGAGTGGAGCTTTTTTCAAATGATTTATTGAAAAAGAAATTGTAAATATAAGCATGAAGCCTTTCTCTCTTTTGTAAACACTTGATTCCAGAAGCTGTCCTCTTTAGAGAAAAAAACCCAAAACAAACAGAAAATTCAAAATATCAGAAAAAAATTACAAGTGCATACTGGGAGCTGACAACATTTCAAGCAAGCACCCTCTGGGCAAGCAATTAAGGTGGGTAAGGAATAAAATAATGTAACATATTTGAAGTGACCTTTTCCTCAGAGATCCATCTGCACCCTGCTGGTGGGAAAGTCAGGTTTGGAAAGAGCTCCACCTGTACAGCTGCTTGCAGAAGAGCTCCCCCTGGCAGCCCTGGATACAAAACTCATCTAACAAGAGTTTAGCATCTGAAAATCTGCAAGTATCCACTCTAATGTAAACAAAACTTCTGTTTATTTCCACTCTAGCTAGATTTTTTTTTTTGCTTGCTTGTTGTTTTAATTAATATTTGTTTCTGCATCTCTGTGCATCCCTGCACAAAAAAAGACATAATAAATGTTGATAAAAGCTACATTAAATATTAATTTCAATGTGTATACTCATGAGTTTTTTTACAAATATTGAGGAGTAGAATACTCATATGCTAAAAAAATCACCATCAGGAGATAAATAAAAGTAAAGATGTGGTATGATAAATGGGAACAGGAAATTCCCAGAAGGAAAAAAAAAAGAAGGAGAAAAAAAGAAGAAGAAGAAAAAATAAGCTGAAGGTATATAGCAATTTGAAGTATTAAATTAAATCAGTAGTTTATTGGAAAACCTCATGCATTGTTGTAGAAATAAATGAAATAACAACAGTGAACTCTGTATATTTTCAGTGTGAAAATTCAAGCTGCTTTATTTTTTTTTAATACTGCATTTTACATCTCCCTTTGACATTACCTATTAAAACCCTGAAAGCAAAAAGCCTAATATCAGTACACAGCCAGGTTTCACAGAGAATAAGAGATTGAAGCATAGCTCATAGACTGAGAAAAGTGATTATCTTCCATAATTCAGCACTTATTAGACTACATCTAGAATACTGTGTCCAGTTTTGGTATCCCAATATGGAAGAGACATATATAAGCTGTAGTGAATTCATTTGATTTCAGGCCAAGCTGGTGGAGACCGAAGTACCTGTCCCGTGAGCAGAATCTAACGAACTTGATCAGCCTGCAGAAGGGCCAGTTTTGAGAGGATGGAGGACTGGTTGAAGGTGGGACTTGACAAAAACAGTGCTTCGTGGGTGGATGAGTGATGATCCTAAGTTGAATTTTTTCCCCACTACTGGAAGAGGCTGAGCAACCTAAACTGATCTCACCCCAACCTTGATGAACTAGAGACCTCTTGATTTCTCATCCAGCCTAAATGATTCTACCTATGCTATCTTTAACTGCTGTATAAGTTAAAAACAATATTCTAAAACACCAGCCAGGCTTTTTCTGCTTATTCCAGTATCACCTTCCAGTTGTTAATTATGCACTCAGCACTTTTCCTTTTAATGTGTATTAACTGGCATGAAGACAATGTCATCTTTTCCATGACCCAGAAACTCTCTTCAGTGCAGCAAGAAATGTCTGGCTTCCAGCAGTCTGCTGCAAAGAACAGCCAAGTAAAAGGCAAAAGGACGCAATAATAAACCATGACTTATGACTTGTTCCACACAATTTTCACTAAAAAATATATAAGCAATAGCGCTAAAAGCCACACCACAAGAATGACACACAATGTTTCATCCTCAGCTTTTACTATGGGTATTAATTAAGACTATCATCCTTAAATATTTAACCTATTTTGTTTAAAGTATATGAGAAGGAATAAGATGTTTAGTAGGTCTGCTGGTACCATGAGGTAAAGATAGATACAATAATTTCTGAAGAAATTCCACTTAATTTCTTCTAGAGTTCTAAAGATGTAGTCATCAATTTGAAGTTAAAGTTGATTTAAAACCTGAGAAAAAGTAGTTGCAGTTAAATATCATTAAGCTGTTTTAAATGCAACCGTGTATTGAATGATGTGGTGTCCCAGGCTTAAGGGGAAAGGAGCACCTAAGATTTGTAAATGGCTGTAGTTGACAGGTAAAAGTCATAGGGTCCACAAAACCTCAAATTTAGTAGTAAATTATACACTTGGCATGGAAATTGTTACGTTAGTCCCTGACCTACTATATAAGGACATGACAGTGAGTTTTGAAAAAAGGAGTAAGGAGAGAAAGAGATGAATGGGAGAGGAAGGGAAGGGAAGGGA
>VYZT01064070.1:0-17135 GCA_013400735.1 Pomatostomus ruficeps
CTGTCAGCGCTGCCAGAGCAGCACCCTCTGCCCCGAGGGACACAAACCTGGAGCCGGGAGCTGGGCTGGGAGCCAGGCACGGCCAGGAGCTGCTCTGGCTCTGGGCTGGTGCCCTGCAGGCACTGACCCAGCCGAGCTGGCAGAACCCACCTGGCTTCTGCTGCCCGGTTCAACAGCAGGTTCCCGGTCTGAAAGGAGCCGGTGCAATATCCCATCCCTGGCTGACTGCATTTGAAGTTTTTCCTGTTTCCTTGTGTAAAAAAGAAAAAAATTCCTCCCTGTGAGGGTGGGGAGGCCCTGGCACAGATTCCCAGAGAAGCTGTGGCTGCCCCTGGATCCCTGGAAGTGCCCAAGGCCAGGCTGGACAGGGCTTGGAGCAGCCTGGGACAGTGGGAGGTGTTCCTGTCACCGGTGTCCCAGAGCACTGAACTCCCCAGCTCCTGGAGCAGAGCCTCGGGAAGGGGCAGCTGGACCCACAGCGACAGTCAAGGGTGTTTGGAAGCTCTGCCTGACATTTGCTGCCTTTGACAGAACACAGAGCTTTGCTCCAAGATTAGAGGCTGCTGCTTTCCCCTCTCATTGCAAAGAAAGCTTTAAATTATCTCCGCCAAAGAAGAATTAGCACAGTTCTTGTGAAGAGACCATTTTAAAGTGAATTTCATAGTGATTTAAACGGCATAATAGCAAATACAACACAGCCCCAGCTTACTGCCTGCACTCAGCAAAGCCTGGCAGGGACACAAACCCAAACCCTCGCATTTGATTCCCACATTTCCCGTGTGGAAAATCCCCCGGGTACGCAGGGAACAACTCACAGCAGACAGAAGTGATCTGTCATCCCTTCCAGGGAAAGCAGGGATTGCAAGAGGCTGGGTCAGGGGTGGCAGTGTGACAGCTCCGGGTGGCATCCTGCCAGTGTTCTTAGGGACAGCAGGATGCGGGAGAGGGGAAGGTGAACCGGAGACATTGGCATCCACCAGAGACAGGGACCAGCCCTGCCTGGGAGCTGCTGCCCTGGCTGCACCCCCTGCATCTCCCCACCTGCCTGCACAGGGCTGGGGAAACCCCTCGGGTGAGAAACAGCTCCAAGACGCAGAAAAAACCATGCCAGGGGGTTCAGGACCAAGGGAGGGAGAGCGATAGGTCTCTGTGCCCACGAGAAAAGCTGCAATAAATCCCACAGACAGCGCTCACAGGAGGTCACACACGAGAGGCAAACAGCTCCTGGTCGGGGCTCAGGCAGGGGTGGGAGCTTGGTGGCCTTTAGAGTCCCTTCCAGCTGAAACCAGGCGGTGACTCCCTGATTCTGGAGCCTCCTTCCTGCCACCCTCACTCCTCGCGGCAGCCTGCCCGAGCCTGTCACGCTGCACAGGCACGGTGACACTGCTGCACCAGTGAGTGACACCAGGAGCGTTGTTCCGGAGTTTACAGCGTTCCAGCCCCAGACAGCTCCCCGAGCACAGGGCCCGAGGGCACCGGGGCAGCTCCTGGGAAGGACCAGCAGCAGCCGCGGGCACCGAACCGCGCCGGGGCTGCTCCCGTGTCACACTCAGCCTGCCCCCGGCGGCTCCCCGCGAGGAAATACATTCCTACTGACAAGGGAGCGCATCCTCTCGTCAGACAACTGCAGAGGGACATGGATGACAGTTGTTCTTCTCCGGCTGCTGCTGCCAACACCAAATAAAACACTCTGAGCAGCAGGAAAAAGCCAAGCTCAGCTGCTCTCCCAGAGCAGCGTTTGCATCTCAGCATCCTTCACACGTTTGGTAACTCGCACGTGCCTTGAGAGGCGTTTTACTGCACCCCCAGGAGAACGGGGCTCCTTCCCCGCAGCCTCCTGGTGCTGGAACTGCACGGAGACCCCCAAAACACCTCCCTGCTGCACCGGCTGCACCCACCCCATCACCCTCCCAAAGAGTGAGGGACAAACCCAGCTCGGCCCCAGCCCTGCACGCAGCAAAGCCTGGCAGGGACACAAACCCAAACCCTCGCATTTGAATCCCACATTTCCCGTGGCACAGCCCCGGGAAGGGCACGGACCCAACCCCGCTCCAGCCAGGCTGCACCTGAGCTGGGCTCACCAAAAACCCCCTGGCAGCCCCGAGACAGCGAGGGCAGAGCTGCTCAGTCAGCGCTGAGGCCGTGGCAGCCCGGCAGGAGGAAGGGCCGGGCCGGGGAAGGAGCAGAAGGTGCTGGAGGGAGCGAGGCAGAGACATCTTCATCCCACGGGAACTGTCACCGGCTGCCGGCGGAGCGGCGAGCAGGTGCCCTCGCCCCAGGGGCAGATGGCACAGCACGAGAGCTGGAGAAGTTAATTAGCAGGACAACAGAAAGCAGCAAGTTGCAGGGAGGTTGTGAGGATTTGCCAAAGCGCCGGCCAGGGCAGCCCCGAGGAACGGGAGCTGCGAGGGGGGACCGGGGTCGGCTCCTGCGCTCGGAACACAGCGAGAGGGGCCCGGGGGCACGGCATGGAGCCCTTCCCGTGGAGAAATTCCTCCTGAGATTCCTCCTGAAACCCTCTCCCCCAGCCACAAAGGAGGACAAATCACATGCAAAATTGAAATGTAGCTACACTGGCCCGTTACCTTCCCTGAGCAACTCTGATATTTATTAACACATCCTGATTAGATGACCTTTAACAGGATCATGCAAAGAAGGTCATTTTAATGATTATTTTGTCTACAATTTAAATAATTACGCATTCTACTAATAGCTCCGGCTATAATTAGGTTTGCCAGCTGGAATACATTTACACAGGCTGGCTCTGGGTCCTGGAGACCTCGCTGGGGGTCAGACAGACGCCTGCTGTGGGTCACACAGACACTGCCTGTGGGTCAGACAGACACTGTGGGTCACACCAGCTTTGCCTCCTGCCACCAGGAGAGCCAGGAGTGCCAGAGCTGGGGACAAGGACCAGCAGAGCAGGACGGGGGGGCCAGCCCCCCAGGAGCACCTCACGGGTTGTCCCTTGGGAATGCTGGGACAGGCCCCGGGCAGACAGGACATGACTGTGGAACAGAAGTCCTGCCATGGCTGCAGAGCAGCACAGCACAAACACAGCCCCGTGTCTGCAGCACCAGCGGTTCCAGCTACAGCTCCATTCCTTGCTGCAAGAAGCAATTAATCTTTCATTTTTTCCTGCTTGGAGACACCATCATGTGTAATTAGTGCTCTCTCCCAGATGGAAGGCTCCTGCTCGGCAGGCTTGGCAAGGTTAAACACACAGCCACACTCTGGCTCTCCTCAAGGAGCTTCAAACACAACCAGATCAAACAGAAACACCCCGGAGTGGGAGCGCTCGGCAGCAACAGAGACTCTGACATTTCTCTGTCTCCAGGGATTCTGCTCTGCTCCCCAAGCGTGAAACACCAGCTCCCCCCGGGTCCCCTGTGCATGCACCACCCTCCATCCCCCACAGCACACCCTGGGCTCAAATAAGAGTTTTAGTTCAGTAACTAGAATTACCCAGTTGTTAAAATGCAAACATTCAGACAGACCACGAGCACTGTACAGATGCAAACTGGTTTTCTCCTCAATTCTCCAGCACTATGAAGACACAGAGATCAAGGAGCAAAGTTAGGAGATATTTTTAACACAAATTCTTCCCTGGCCTCCAGGTCTAGGCCAGAGGGAAGGGCAGCTCTGGGATCCCAGCTGGCATCAAAGCTGCAGCATCCCTGGAATGCTGAGCCGTGGGCTCCAGCTCCCTCCAGCTCTTTCCCTCTCCAGCTCAGCAGAACCACTGGCCCAGCACAAGGATGAACCCACTGCGAGTGTGACACGTGCAATAAATCAAACTCCTTCTTTCCGCAGGATTCACTGGAGATTTGGATTTATGGAAGAGTCACCAGCTTGCTGCACCAACTGCAAAAACGCCTCCCTGTAACCAGCACAGCCTGGTGCCACCAGAGCTGCCACCAGCACAGGCGGCTCTGGATTCACATCGTGGTTATCAGCGAGGAGCAGAGGGAAACTCCAGCTTCCCATCATTCAAAGCAGAGCCCCTGTCCCTGTCTCGTTCCTGAAGCCAATAAGGCATTGCTGGGTTCTTCCTCTCCCGATTCAAAGCTCCTTAAGGATTATATGATTATATAATTATAAATATGATATATGATGGATGTAATTATGCTGCTGGAAGAGCAAGACTGGCAGTGCAGGAGGAAGGAAGCTTGCCCTGCCTGTGTGCCCTGCACAGGGACAGGGACACCTGCCCTGCCCGGCCGGCCAGGCTCGATCCTCAGCGAAGGGATCGCCCCCATCACCATTCCCTCATTCCCCCGTGCCTTTCAGCTCTCCTCGCCGTGTTTCAGCAGGGGGTGACACTGCCCGGCAAGAGGGAGAGACAAGAGGTGAGCGGTTCAGAGCCATCCCCGCCTCTCCAGCAGCTCCATCCCCCAAATTCCTGCTCCGGGCAGGGGCACGGGGACAAACGCTGTGCGCACACACGGACCCCGCTGCTCCTGCACGGACCCCGGCGATGGAGCAGGGATGCTCCAGAGTCCCAGTGCAGCCTCAGCCTCACTCCCGGCAGGCAGCAGCTCCTGCCCACGCCCCCCTGGCAGTCCCTGCTTGTCCCTGGCACAGGAAGCCCTCAGGGGCTTCTGTCCCGTGGGTGACAGCGGTGCCACCCTGCCACCTCCTCCCGGGTTCGGGTGGAGGGAGGGCCGCCGGTGCTGAGCCGCTCCTGCGGGGGCCGCGCAAACACCGCGGTTCAGGGGGGAGCAGCCACCCCCGGGCCCAGAACGAACCTCGCCAAGTGCTGATGCCCCCAGAGCCTCATCCCCCAAGCCCCCTCTCCCCGTCACAGGGCACAGCCCCGTTCGGGGAGGGCGGCCGACAACGCGTGTTGAGCCTCCACCTTCCGCAGCCTGTTACGCCGCCTGCTCCCACCACTTCTATTTTTAAGGGTGAGAGCTGTGGTGCTCTGTCGTTTCCCCAATTCGAGCTCCTCTCTCCCAGCAGTTCCCCAAATTAGCCAGTTTCCACGGTAAAACACAGAACCTGCCAGACGGACCTGAATGGCGCTGGCAGAGCTGGGCTGGGGAGCCCAGCGCCGCTGCCCCCAAGCCAGGGGATCCACTGGGACAGAAAATCCCCGGGGAAATAAGGATGGGGGCTTAGCTGGAGAGTGTTTGGGTGGCTTTGTGACACAGGGGATAGAAGGAGACCGGGGCAAGGCTGCCAGCTCAGCCCCAGAGGGAAATCTCTGCCTCCCCACACGTTCCCTCTGCTCTGCTGAGCGCAGTTATTGGGTGGGTTGAGTGTTTTTAGTGTCCCAGAAACGTACAAGAGTCCCCACAACTAATGGGATACTACAGGGAATCCCCATCCCTGAAGGGATTTAAAGGCCATGCGGATGTGGCATGTGGGGACGTGGGGTAGGGGTGGCTTTGGAAGTGCTGGGGAATGGTGATCTTGGACTCGATGATCCTGGTGGCTTTTCCAGCATAAACCATCCCAGAGATTAGAGATGCCTGGGAAACACAACACAGGAGCTCCCTCAGCCAAGGGCGCTGCAGGAGCCTCCTCTCCCGGTGCTCCCAGGGAGCCCCAGCCCCAGCACAGCACCCGTACTCACGTCCGAGGCAGGGCCCTTGTCGGCGCCGGGGCAGGAGAAGGTGACGAACTCATGGCACCGCTTGTGCACCACGAAGCAGCAAACTGCAAAGAGAGAGCACAGGGACAGGTCAGGGGCGCCTCACGGCATCGGCAACACGAGAGCCAAGAGTCAGCAAAACAAACCAGTGCTGTGTCAGATTTCTGAGCAGCCCCAGGAGGATTTCTAAGCAAACCTGCGGCAGATTTTTAAACCCTATAGAACCTCCCCAAGCAGAGCAGGCATTTTGGTAAAACTCAGCAGAACAAAGTGTTGAGCGAGCGTCAGAGGAGGGCTGGGAACACTTCTGTTCCTCTGAGCTCATTGTCACTCGCGGCACACGCTCTGAGGTCACCGCCGGGAATAAAAAAGAGGGAGAATCTGGCGTTCGCGGGTATCTGAGCTGAAAAGTGCATGTGGCCAAAAATGGAAGATTGTACCGAGGGAACAGGTGGGCAATTTTCCTCCCACAGCTCTGCTTTTCTTCAGCATCTCCCCAGCCTCCGTTTGCCAGACCAGAAGACACGCACGTCTTCCTCCCCTCACACACGTCAATGACAGCGCTGCCCTTCTGGGAGAGGCGCAGGGAAATCAATCCCGACATGCCACTGCCCAGACTTCCGAGCAGAAGTACCCAGAGCTAAACCCCATCCCCTAAACCACCCAACCCTTTCAGCCCGAAGTTGCCAGCACTGTTTCTACAGCTTGTGCAGCCAAAACACTGTGTTTCAAGGCTGATTTTTTCCCTAAATGCCAAATCAGCAGCTCCCCTTCAGTGAGAGACCTCAAAGAATCGTCACTGTAGGTAACTTCAGCTGATGGCAGCTCCACTGGGGTTCCCCAAGTCTGGGGAGCAGAGAACCCACCCTGCAGCCCCTGTCACCTCCTGGGTGACAGCTCCGGCCTGGGTCCACCCACACCACGCCCCAGGGACGCCCAGCTCCCTGCGTCCATCCCGTGCCCCGTCCCACAGGACGAGACCTCAGCTCCAAGGGGCCCGAAGGGAGCCCAGGCAGGACAGGAGCAAAGGGAACCAGCCCTGGCTCTGAGGGGAGCCGGGCACCGCGCTCTGCTCTGCCTCAGCGCTCTCCATCTCTCCATCCTTCTCCCAGGAGCTGCAGTTACAGCAAACAGAAGCCTCTGGAAGATGAGGAGCAGGGGCTGAGGTTTGGAGACAGAGCACAGGAACCGAACTGAGCCCTGCAGGAACGGAGCAGGTTCCACATGCAGCAATGTGGGATTTCCCTAAGGAACAAGGAAAAGGCAAGTGCCATCGGCCATGACCCTCACAATCCCCTCTTTGTGCCCTGCTACATCCAGCTGCAAATCCATTTTCCTTTCCACATTTTCCATTGTGAAAAAAAACAAACCCAGAAGGTTTTAGAGGCAGAACAGCTGCCAAGAGCTCTCTCCTCGCAGGACCTCTCACTTGCTTTTCTGAGTCAAACAAACAAACATTTTCTTGAAAGCATTGCTCACCATTTCTGTCATTTGTATGTGGAGACAGAAGCATCTGGGAAGCAGGAAGGAAGAAATTACAGCTCTATTAGCAGGGATTTCTCCTGAAGTGTGCGTGCAATCCCAGCGAGCTCTGTGACGTCCCGAGCACAGGGCGGGCACGGCCAGAGGTTGCGCTGGGGTGGGAACTTCCCAACAGAGCTGGGATGGTTCCAGCCCTACAGAAGAATGAAAGTGCCACAGGACTGAACTCCTCATGGAATGGTTTGGGTTGGAAGGGACCTTAAAGGCCTCCCCAGAGTGTCCCAGGCCAGGCTGGACAGGGTTTGGAACAACCTGGGACAGTGGGAGGTGTCCCTGCCATGGCAGGGGTGACACTGGCTGGGATTTAAGGTCCCTTCCCACAGAAACCATCCCAGGATTCTGTGATTCTAACCCATGGTAAGGATGATCCACTGGAAGATGGGCAAGCAGAGCACTGCCCTGCACACCCGAACCAAACCAGGGCTCTCTGCCTCAAAGGAGCTCCACAAGGCTTGGAAGGATCCACGGGAACACTCCCCACGTGCTCAGGTGAACACTCCATCCAGGCACAAGGAAAATGGGGCCCATAAAACGAACCAGGAGCAAGATGTGATGTCAGCACTCCTGTCCCAGCTCCTGAACGTGACCTGCCCAGCGGATGGGAGGAGGTTGGAGAGATCTTTCCTCCTGCTGTCATCACACTTCAGCAGCTCCAGCCCGTGTCTTTGTCAGTTTAGAAACCCCAGCACGAGCAGCAGCTTTCCCAGGTTGCTAATTAGACAGTTAATTTGTAAATCTTATTATTTGGATAATAAAGTTATCAAATCCCACTGGTAAGCTACAAACATCCCAAGTCATTTGTACACAACAAGAATGAAAGATTAACCTCTCCCCTTCCTTACTGCATAATGCAGGAGTGTTTCCTGGCCCTGAACCCTCCCGCAGAGCCAGCCCCATTATGGGGGGCTCAGGAGACACCCCTGGCCTGGGAGAAGTGAAGGACACAAACCCTGGAAGGCAAGAGGCCGAGTCCCGAGCTCAGCAACTCCCCACAGCCTTGAGAGATCTGCTGGAATGCACATTTTCCACAGCAGCCCCAGCACAGCTCCTCAGATCTGGAAAGATCTGCACCAAAACATCAGGGCAAGATCATGAACCTCTGTTCCCTGGGATCCTGACAGTCCTGGGGAGAAATCACACACCTCTGTTCCCCGGGATCCTGACAGTCCTGGGGAGAAATCACACACCTCTGTTCCCCGGGATCCTGACAGTCCTGGGGAGAAATCACACACCTCTGTTCCCCGGGATCCCGAGAGTCCTGGGGAGAAATCACACACCTCTGTTCCCTGGGCTCCTGACAGTCCTGGGGAGAAATCACACACCTCTGTTCCCCGGGATCCTGACAGTCCTGGGGAGAAATCACACACCTCTGTTCCCTGGGCTCCTGACAGTCCTGGGGAGAAAGATCTCCTGGAAGGTTGGGTTTGAGAGCTGAGAAACCACAGCAGCATCAGGGCATTCTCAAAGCCTAGGGAACAGGCTTATTGTGGAGGATGAAGAGAGAGAAAATGCTAGAAAATGCTAACACAGTATTGCTTAAATATATATATATCTATATACACAGACACAGAAAGGCGCCTTGGCTTAAACCACTGCTCAGAAACCCTCCAGAAAAACCACAAAGCAGCTTCCCTGCTGATTCCCTACTGATCCCAGAAGCTGCCAATCAGAAAAACCACATCAGAATGTGTTCCAGGCGTTTGAAGGCTGCAGAGCACCCGTCTGGCTGCACCCCCAGCGTGGGAAGGGCTGTCCTGGGGGAGGGACCTGCGGGGAGCTCGGCAGAGCATCCCCGGCTGCCGAAGGTCCCGGGTGTTCCCCGGGAGGCAGCGGGACAGGCTGAGAGCTCCAGCTTTAGGCAGCAGCAGCGCGGGGCTGGGGGCAGGCGCTGCCCGCGTGTTCGGAGCGATGCTGCGAATCCCTGCAGCAGCAGCAGCAGCAGCAGCAGCAGCAGCAGCAGCAGCAGCAGAAGCTGCGGCGAGCGCTCGGCAGCGGCTCCGACAGCTGCGGATCCCGGAGCAGCGTTCCCAGCCCTGCACATGCTCCCTGCTCCCGCAGGATATTCCCTCCTCTCCTGTTTACACCATGTGAACAAGCTCCGGCGCCGCTCCCTGCCATCGCTCACCTCACACGCTCCCGCTCCCCTCGCACGCTCGGGCACTTTGCCCAAAGACACAACAATGCCCAAAGATTCGCTCTCAGAATACAAAATCCTGCCCAGGCCAGGGATTCTGCCCAGGAAAATCCCTTTATCAAAGCTTTAAGCTCCTTACGCCGGCACCAGGCTACCCTGGGAGGCAGCCCTACGCCAGCACAGGTATTCCCAGGAACAGCAAAGCCCGGGAAAGGCTCAGCTCAGGGTTTTACTGGCAAACTCCTGAGACTGCGGAGCCCATCCTGGGGAGCACAAACCCATGGAATCCCCGGCACATGGAGGAGCAGGGCTGGCTCAGGGTGACAATCCTGTGTCCCTGCTCGCTCCCAGCCCGGCACAGGAGCTCGGATCAGCCCCATCTCCCCCACGGAACGTCCGGAGCTGCAGGAGGGTGCCCAGCCCTCCCCAAGCCCAGCGCGGTGACAAACGGCTCCCCGCAGGAGCGAGCCCTGCCTGGCAGCCCACGGAGCAGCCCTGCCTTCCACTTGATCTCCATTTGCTGCTCTAATTTCATTGCATGAACTCCTTGTCCCAATGTTCCGAAGAAGGGAATAATCAATTTTCCCCAGCCCTCCACCAAATGAATAATTCAGGGATGTCACCTCTGCTGCCTCCCGAGCCCACCCCTTCCCAGAACGCACATTCCCACGGAAGGGAAGCCTTTGTTCCCCTCCGTCGGGCCAGGGAGAGGTCTGGAAGCACCAGGAACAGGCTCAGATACAGCATGTCAAGTAAGGGAGACAGATGGAGAGTTAACAGACACAGAAGAAGAAGGTTCAAGCAAGATTCATCTGAAAATCAAAGCCAGGGAGGAGTTCAGCCATCCCCGGGGAGCTGACAGAGCTGAGCTTTGGCAGATGGCTCCAATATCAGGGAAGCTCAAAGATTATTTCGAGCATATCTCAGTGTGTGGCTGCTCCCTTCCAACCTGTGGATATTCTCATTTGGATAACGGCTCTGCTCCCCAGCGAACAACAGCTTTAGGAAACAGCTTGGAATTCAGATTAGCAGAACTGAAGGAAACAAAATAACACCCAAAAAAGCAAAAAAGGGCTTTTTAAGGGAGCTTTATGCTGCTCCACCTACGCTGGGCAAACCCCCGGGGTCAGAGGCACCAGCCTGGCCCCGGTGCGGGACAGAAACGCACCCCAGCCAGAGCTGCCCACGACTTTCCATTCCACGTTAAAAAATCACACTCACGACATCAAACAGAGGCAGTGAAGCGTGGTAATCATAAAATAAGGGGAAAGAAGGGCTCCAGGAGGGGAAGTCCTGAATTTCTGACAGCGCTTTACAGCTTTTAATCACTTAGAGCACACAGAGAGAGAAGCCGAGCTAAAATTTGCGCTCTCTGGATTTAATCCCCAGCTTTGGTTAAAAGCTTTCTGGGGTTCTTACAGCACAACAATCTTGAGCTCCTCAGATTTCAGCGGTTTTCCCGCTGCCAGCTCCAGAGAGACACAGTAAAAACAACTGCGACCCGCAGGGATTTTTGGGCAGCACCAGGAACAGCTCCCGGGATGGGGATTTCGCAGGTCCAGGCTCCTGCCCTGGGTGCTCCTTGGCTGGAGGACAAAGGGAGGGACACCAAGGGCCCTGCCCTCCCTGCCTGGGTCTGTGTCTGCTCCACCACAGCACAGCAGCCCCAGGGAACGGGGAGAAGCCTCTGTTCTCTGGGAGACACTGGAATTGTGCTGATTTGCCCCACTGGGCACACGGCCCCAGCACAGCGTCATCGAGCTGAGCAGGGAGGTTCAGGGAGAGGACAGAGGCTACTGGGAACCAGGAGGGGAGGAGAGGCTGCTGATCTCAGGTGAAGGATGAAGGGGTAAGGAGGGGGAAAAGGCATTTCTTCCTGGTTTGGGGTTTTACAGGAAGGAAAAGAAGATAAATTTTCCTTAAGGAAAGGGGTTAAAACGGAAAGTACGTGAGACTCTTCTCTGTGAGGCTTCCCCAGCTCATTTCCCTGGAAGGCTCTGATTGCCTGCACAGCTACACAGATTCCAGTGCCAGGGAGTGACTGTTCCCCAGCCCCGTTAACCCTGCACCAGCGGGACACAGAAACCCCCGTCACAGCCCCGGAGATCCAGCCTGGCAAAGCAGCACCGTGAGAGGTGTCATCGAGTGCCAGGGAGACAAAACTGCATTTCCTGCGGTTTCTGGAGCAAAAGCAGCAGGATGTATCTTTTTTAAGCTGTACAATCTTCCAGCCATCACAAAAGCAATTGGCACTGTCCTCTCTGCTCCCCGGGAGATCCCAGCAGTGGTGCCTGGGACCACACGAGACACAACACACCAGGCCCAGCACTCCCCACTGACCCTACAGGGAAAACTCCCTGTTCTCCAGGAAAACGGATCCCTCCTTTCTGCCTGTTTGCTCTTCGGGAGGGGAAGAGGGGCAACTGCAACTCCTGAACAGAGCCCCAGGGTGCTGCAGAAGGGCCCCAGCCTGCCCCACGCCCCCACACGGGGCTGGAGCTCTCTCCAGAGACACAAGGACATTAATTTTACATTGGAGAGCCAGTCCCGGCTCCGAGAAAATCGGCTCAGAATTTAAATACTTCATCAGCGTTTCTGCCGTCCTGAGCTGCGACAGAGATTCACTTTCAGGCTGAATAATTCAGCCCCGTGTGGCCCTGGCTGTGCTGAGGCACCAGCTCAGGGGCACAGGGCTGTGCCCCGACCCTCGGCGGGGACACCCCTCGGGAGGGGCAGGGTGTGGTGGCAGAGTGGCAGCTCAAAGCTCACTCAGCTGTCCCCACATCCCCCTCCAGGCTCTGACTCCAGCACAGCCCCCAGACAGCCCCAGCAGCACCCACAGCTCCCCCAGGGAATCCTGAGCAGCCTATTCCTCCTCGTTCTCCACTGAAAGGCATTTGGGGTTCGGAGCCCCCTGCACAGCCTGGGGAACAGCACAGGCTGTCCCTCCATCCCTCCATCCCGTGGGAGCACCGCTTCCGAGCTCCTTTCCCTGCGTGATTCGGGGACTTAGGAAAACACAGAGAATACAGAGCAAATGGAGCTTTGCAGAGTGGGAAAAGGGAGCCTTGCTGCTCCCCGTGCAGCTGGAGGGTGCAGAGACCCCAGAGGTGCAGGGTCAGGCACCCGCCCCTCCTCCTGCAGCCCCAACGCAGCTGCCAGGGGATGTCACCGTCCCACGGGGAGCTGCAGCAGTGTTCCCTATCAGAGCTGGGTACAACTGGCACCTGCAGCTGCTGGGGTAAGAACAACAGGACCCCTGCGAATCCAGTGCCCACCGTGCCCGGCACCAGCACCAGCCCAGCAGCTGGGAACGAGGGGGAGGCTGCTCTGCCTGTGCTGCTGAAAGGGACATCTTTAACATCCCTCTTTTTTCATTGAAAGGGGTTGAGTATTTTGAGCCCAGCCACGTGCTTTCAGAAGGACTTCATGAACAAAACACCCAAAACCGCCTGCAGTTTTCCATGAAATACCATAATGAATTGACAACATCCTCTGCATGACAATGAACGTGCTGGAGCCAGGCGGGATGAGGAGCATCAATCATCCCCGGCAGTGGAAGAGGAGTGGGTGGGGACGGGGACGGTGACAGCAGCAGAGCTTGGATCAGGGAGAGAGCTTCGTTCTCCCCCCACATGTGCCAGAGCAGCACCCAGAGGCACAGCCAGGCTCCCAGGGCTGCCCGGGCAGGGGGTGCTGCAGGAGGCAGCACGAGTGACGCAGCTGGCCCAGCTTTGGTGGCTCTCGCTGGCACAGGAGCTGCGCCACATTTGGATGTGGCGGAGGGTGAGTTCCTCAACCCAGGGCATGGCAGGAGTCCAGCTCCTGCTTCCTGTCCAAACTGCTCGGGTCAAGCAGCTGCTTGGGAGCAGCGGGCAGAGCATCCCAGCATCCAAGGGCACACTGGGGGAACAGCTCTGTGCCTGTCCTGTGCCTGTCCCCGTGCAGGTGCACAGCTGAGTGCCACCACCAAACAGAGAGACCAACAGCAGCTCCTGGAGAGCCCTCAGAGGGCTCTGTGCAGCGTGGGGGTGACTCTGGGGTGTGCGGACCCCACGCTGCCCCACTCGCCCACTGCCCACACCCAGCTGCCCCCAGGACACAGCCAGGGCCAGCAGGGAAGCTCAAAGCCAGGGGAAGGAGCGGGCACTGCCTCCCTGCAGGCCCCTTTGTCCCTGCCAGGCCCACGCTCGGGGCAGGGCAGGCTCCAGCCGAGAGCTCCCACGCTCCTGCCCCGATGGGAGGGGAACGTGCTGCCCCCAGCCCATAATTACAGCCAGGTCTCGCACTGCAGCAACAATAACAGGGGATTTTCCAAGCTGGAATTTGGTTCTTTCCATGCTGACAATCCCCTCTAACTTGTTTCTTAAAAGCCTGGACTTTGAGCCCTGTGATCCAGCGTGGAGAGGAGCTTGGCACGGTGAGAGGGACACACTGGGCTGGAGGGGACAGCCCCGGCGCTGGGGCCACCATGGGCAAGGCAAGCAAGGACACTGATTTGGGGATCACAGGCACGGGAGGAGGAACAGCCAGGTGCTGGCCAAGGTCGGGCAGAGGAGAAGCTCCTGAGGTGCAGGACTGATGGGCAGACTCGGTTTGTACCTCAGCCGAATGGGGACCGGCACTGGGGACACTCTGCAGCCCCTCCGAGCCCAGCACCTGTGCAAGGGGCTGGGGCCTGGGACCCTGGGGACACCCCTGGGGACACCCCTGGTGCCTGCAGCCAGCCCCACTCACACCCACACGGCAGCCCAAGGACCAGCCCCAGCCCCCCAACAACACCCTCAGCATCTCCACCAGCGAGAGATGAAAAATAAGTACCCTGTGATTAATCAAAGCCCCGAGGGAGCAGATTAAACAGTCTTGGCAATTAGTTCTGGATTTCTTAGGAAGGCACTGGAAGACAGTGGAAAGCTGCTGCAGTCCCCGAGGATGAGCACCGAGTCCTCCGAAAGCCCTGCGCCAGTTACACAACTCGCCGCGCGCTGTGGCGATGTGTTAAATTACAGATGGTCTCAATTAAAAGTGCAGAGATGGAAAGGAGGCTCGGAAAAAAAAGAAAAACCTCCACACGAGAAGAAAGAGAAGATCATTAAAAACTTGGCAGCCTACTTTGACTCTGGTGACCTGGTAATTTAATATTGTAATTGAAACGCCGGGTCAGGCTCCTGGGAGGAGGGAGAAATATGGAAAGGTATCCCGGCAGGAGCGCTGCTGCCCAGAGGAGAGGTCAGGCATTAGGAGAGGGCAGCCCCAGCACGGATAACCCACCAGCAGCCCCGCTCTGACTCCCCACAAGATGCCTGCTCGCCTGCTTTGAAGCCATCCCTTTTTGTCACAGCGTATTAATCCTGTTCAAGGCAGATAAAACCCCAGTCCCCCAAGTGCTAATAATGTAACTCAGTTAAAGCTGGATTTTGGAGCTTATCTCCAAGACAGAGAGGGGAACTTCAGTCCCATTTTCCTCCTCGCACCCCCCCCCCTTCCCCCTTAATTTTTAATATTCTGAGCACTGTCTCATTTCCGAAAGCAGAGAGCAGCGCCTGCCCCTCCACACGGGCGAGGAGGCTCGGGGACGTCACATTGATGAAATCTCTCACACTCCAAGGGTCCCGATTCCAGCTCTGCCTGCCCAGCTCTCCCAGAGCTGGTCCCACAAAGGTCCCATTGGAGCCTGAGCGAACAAGCACTGAGGTGGGGACAGGGACACCCCGTACGGCAAGGGGATCAGGGAGCCCTTCCAAGGGGTTCTTTCCCCTCCAGAGCCCTCTCCCTCCCTCCAGAGGCCTGTGACCAGCAAGCCAAGAGCTGGAGTCCAACGCCAGCCCCACAAATGTGAGCAATTTCAGCTCTTTGATCGAGACACCATGGAGAGCAGGCCATGAACGCAGAGTTACTGCGCAGCAAGGGCTGCGAGACATTTATCCACTGCTAAGGAGGATGGGCTGTAATCCTGCTCTCCTCGGCATTTCTAAAAAAAACCAGAACGCTGCATGGCCCCTTTGCTTTCCAGGAAGTGCAGAAAACAAAAATAATCATGAATACAACAGAAACATTTCTTTTTGTCCGATATGAAGAGTAATGACTTCCCTGCTGCTGCCTCAGGCTTATTTTGAGCTGGCAGCATATTAGGAGGGTTTGTTCTCCATACACCAAGCGATGTTTGAAGGGTTTCTTGAACACCCAGGAACATGAACAGCTCAATTTTACTACAAGTGAAGGCATCAATTAGCCAGGGCCCTGGCAAGGGGCAGCTGCCTGCAGAGGATTTATTCAGAGCTGCTGTTGTGCACAGCCCTGGGTTTCCAGCACCAGCCGCTGCCCGGGTCCCCTCTGCAGCCACACCACCAGCCAGCACTTCCCTGGTGAGCAGGCACAGGAACCCACGGCATGAACTTGCACCAGATGGTTTGAGAGATCCCTCCCAGTGCAAACCTGCCCTGGCAGCACTCTGAGCACAGGCACAAACAGCGCCTGCCATAGCACCCCTCCCGTCCATGCCACCGAGAGTTCAGACACTCTCAGGACACTTTTCTGGCCTCTCCCCTGTTGCACACCAGGTTCTGTCCCAGCTGGGCTCCAGCCCAGCACCCCCAGCCCAGCCCAGCCCGGCAGCGTTATCACAGCAGCTCCATCTGCTCGGGCAGTGCTGACTCACAGTGCCCACACTGCACCCCGGCCCCCCGCGCTCTGCACCCTCCCACAGCACCCAGCCCGGGGGCTGAGCACCCGGCAGCCACCCCGGGAGCCACAGCCTCAGCCAGGAGCTGTTCCAGGACATCAAGGCTGTTCTAAAACAGAGGAAAAATAAAATCCAGCATTATTTTGGTCCTCGCTGTCTCTGCTCCAAAGAGCTCCCTGCTACCGCTGTGGGAGGATCGCACACCCCGGGCAGCCGCAGGCAGGGGAGGGATGTGCTCTGTCACCAGCTCTCACCACAGGACCTCCCCACAAAGCCACCAGCGCCTCTCACCCCCCAGCACAGGCTCCAAAACCACCCATCAGGCAGCTCCAGCTCCCCGAGGCAGCCACCAGCTCCGGCTTTAGGGAACGAACTGGGTGTGGAGAGGGAAGGACACTCAGGGCAGGAGGTGTCGTGGCTGAGACTGCCAGGGAACGGCTCTGCCGAAGGGTCCCGAGCTGCAGCCCTGCACAGGCCATGCCGGGGGACAGGCCAGCAGCTCTGGCACAGTTTCCAGGGACAATTTGCTGTTTTGCAAGCATGGTGCCTGAGCCAGGTGCCCTGTTAACCCCATCACCCAGGGCTGACCCTGTGGCACTTGTGCCAAAGTGCCGGGGAAATGAGTGAGGGGAGGGACCCTGGACATGACCAGGAACCTTCAAGACCCCCTTGCCAGGCAGCCTCCAACCAGCTCTTCATCCCTCTGGTGAAATCCTCCCAGAAGCACCACGATGGGAAATATTTCACACTCTCGCCTAATTTCCCCAAAAAAGTGGGAAATGAGACCATCCCAACCCTCGCTGAAGTCGCAGCCTCTCCCCCCTGCTCCTTCCTCTCCCTCCTCCTGCAGAGCTTCAGTCCTAGTTTGTGTTGTGAAGAAACTCCCACGGGATTTGTCCTGGGACAGCCGATCCCTCGGAAAGCCTCGGAGCGCTGCCTCCCACCAGGAGACAGGATGAGAGCTGGTGAGGAGAGCAGGCAAAAACACATCACAGAAAAATCTCAATGATTTGGAAAACTTCCAGCCAAGGAAAAAACCATTTATCAGACACGGGGCCTTTCCGCACGAGAACAAACAGCAGCGCTGAGTATCAAGGGCAGCCTGGGCAGAGCCAGAGTGCAGGGAAAAGATGGAAGGATGCCCAAGGAAAAGATGGAAGGATGCCCAAGGAAAAGATGGA
>VYZT01064070.1:17233-44155 GCA_013400735.1 Pomatostomus ruficeps
CAGCCCCTCCGTGCTGCCAGAGCTCCCCAAAGCACAGCCCTGCGCAGGGATGGAGCACGCCAGGCACGGCTGCAGCATCCAGAACCTGCCTTCCACCTTGGTTCAACCCTACTCAGCCCAAAGCCCTCGGGAGGGAGGGAGCTGCCAGGATAGAAATGCTGCCAGCTCCTCTGCAGGAAGCAGCAGCCAGAGAAGGGAGGGCTGGAGCAGGGCAGCCCAGCAGCGCACGGGGCTGGGGCACAAAGCCACCCCGAGGATGCTCATCCCGGCTCCTGGTGAGGGCTGGGCTTTCCTCGGCTCTGCTCATGCTCATCCTGCCTGTGAGGCAGAGCCTGGGCAAGGCAGGGCAGCAGGGCCTGGCACAGGGCTCACAGTGACCATCAGCACAGCCTGGCTGGACCCTGGGGGGCTTTGGGATCACCTGGCACCTCTGTGGGGCACGGGGAAGGGAGAGAAGGAGGGAGGGAGGAGGAATGCTGCTCCCCTGGGCCCCAGCCAGGACAGGAATGCTCAGTTCCCAGGAGAGCTTTGCCAGCAGCAGCACCCCGGGCACAGAACCCTCAGCAGCGACCCTGGCAGGACGGGCGCTCCCACGCCCCAGCCCCACACCCCGCAGGAGGGACAGCCCAAAACACGGCTCTGGGCGGTTTTCCTGCCTGGAAACCAGGCCATTGTCTCCTGGCAGGCCGGAGCGCCGGGTGTCATTACACAGCAACATCCCTGCCTTGAAGACGTTCAAAGGGCTGCAGCTGGCAGCAAGCGCGTGTGCTTGGCACCGGCTCTGATGCTGCACGGATAAGATATTAAAATAACATTTCCAACATGCAGATTTACCGTGTCTGCTCCCTCCTCGCTCCAGCCAGAGCTGTTTAGAACGAGGTTTTACTGATGCTGCCAGACAGGCAGCGCGGAGCTGGAGGAGTCACCTTGCTACGGGAGGAGTGGGCAGCTCTGTCCCGGGGATCCGTCTGTCCCTGCCCCCGGCTTTCCCCAGGGAAGCTCTGGGATGCAGGACGAGCCCAGGAACCTGCTCAGGGTGACGGCCACGGGGAGCTGGGACAGCAGAGCACCAGCCAAGGGCAGTGAGAAGGTGAAATCAGACACTACCTGCAGGATCACGTTAAGGGAAGTGCCTTAAAACACCCTGCTGGGGAGGAGGAAATCAAACCTGCTTCATGTTCTGCCTTGTTTGACAAGAAATTATCATTTAGTGAATTTTGTCTTAACAAACTGGCTGAAGCTTTTGTCTTCTGCTGTCCTAAAAAGCTCCATCAACCCAGGAACTGAGCTGGCTGTTCGTGGGGAACAGTCCTGTGCAATTACACACCACCAGGCTCAACGAGAACATTATCTGGGCTGGCAGCTGGAGGAGGAGGAGGAGAGGAGAGAAGAGAGGAGCCGTTTTATTTACAGGGAGCTCTGCAAAGAGCTTTCCTGGCTCGCTCTGCCCGGCCACGTCCCTGCCGGCCAATACGACTTTATTAATGTTTACGATATGCCCTACTTTTTAATGCGGCTCCGTCCCGCTGAAAGAATCCATTTGCATTTTTAATGAAATTTGGATAAGCAATTTAGTGGATCCCCAGCTCGCCGGGCTCCGGAACTCTCGCCCAAAGCCCAGGGACCGCAGCCCTGGAGCTCCTGCCAGCCCTGGAGTCACCCGGAGCGGCCCCGGAGCCAGGAGGGGACATTTCCTCCCAATTCTGTGCTGGCACAGCTGGCGCAGCACCCGCCCCGCCCCAGCCATCGCGCCAGAGGCAGCTTTGCATCCAGTCTATTCTAATAAAGCACCAACGGGGAGAGCTCCATACATAAGAGACTAAGTGGGACAATAAAAATCTGTGAGCTTGCCCGAAATGTCTCCCAGCTGTTCTGCAGCACTTGAGAGCAACAAAATAGGGCAGATTTCAGAAACCCTGAGTGGTGCTGTGTGTGCCCAGCCAGGGCCTGCAGTTCACACCAGCCTCCTCCTGTGCCGCCACCTCTCTGCTGTGCCCTGAGGAGCCGCCAGCAGAGCCAGGAGGAGGAACAGGAGCTCCTGCGAACTCCTTGGAAGCTGCAGCTCCAGCTCCCACAGCGAGCAGCAGCTCCAGCTGTGCCACCCTCAGCCACGCCAAGTTTTTCCAAGCCACCAGTCAGATTTTTGGAATAAAAACCTGATCTTCAGGAGAAGAGGCGCTCACCCTTTACCTGGGACATGCTACAGGGCCAGGCCACCTCACCAGGGCAGGAAAATCAACTGCATCAAAAATTCCACCCCAGTTCCCAGCAACCTTCCCACCTGGAGTTTCCCTTCCCTCTGGAAGGGCTCTTGGTGCAGCAACCCCAGAGTGAGGCACCTCACAGCACCTGCAGAGCCCGGGAACGCTGCAGAGCTGGCCCAGCAGCCTCCTGCATATCCCTGCAGGAACACTGACGTTCCCGGGGGATTAAAGGCTACCTGGAATGGCTGGGGTTGAACGTTCCCAACACCCCGGCTCCACTGAGGGGATGCTCCCCGTCCGTGCTGCCTCCAGAGCTCCCACCAAGCCACTCAAAGGCTCTTCCCAACACAAACTTGTGTCTGGTTGAAGAGTCTGGGGTGAGCAAACCCCTAAAAGAGGTGCCCGTCCAACCAGGTCTCATTTTAACCGCGTTCCCGGTGCCTGTCCCTCCCGCCTGAGCCCCGCTGGGTCCCCAGTGTCCCCCAGCGCCGCTCCCTGCCCCAGCTGCTGCCTCCTGCCCTTCCCTCTCCGCCACATCCCAGCCCAGCCTCAGCCCAGATTGGCAGCTGCTCGGGGGCGGTTTTCCATTTCTGAGCGCACGGCACCCGCTCCTCAGCACATGATCGAGTAATAAATATTTGGAAAGATCTGTTATTTTTACATAAACAGTCACAACACATCGCCGAGGCTGGGGAAGGAGCCGGCTCCTCGCTGCCGAGCGCTGCTGCGACCCCGCCAGCCCCGGGTCCCCGCCGTCCCCGCTGTCCCCTCCGCCTGCCCAGCGCCTGCGGAGGGAGCTCCGGGGATGCGGGGCCGGGGCTCGCTCCTCCCGAGGCTCCTGGTGCCTCACTCCGGACCTCTCCAGCCCCTCGTCAGCCCCACTAAAGTTTTGCTGGAGCACACGAGCTCAGCTCCATCACCTCTCCCAGCTCCTTCCCAGAAAACCACGGAGCGGCTGAGGCTGGAGGGGATTTCTGGAGGTCACCTTGTCCAGCCCCTCTGCCCAAGCAGGGCCATGCCCAGCACCGTGCCCAGCTGGCTTTTGGGTATCCCCAAGGACAGAGACTCCGCAGCCTGGGCGGGCAGCCTGTCCCAGCCCTCCCCTCGCCATGGAAAACCTCCGGCTCATCCTCTCTTCCCCTGCACCTCCTGGCTGCTCCCATCCCCAGCACCACCAGCCTGGCAAATCTGCCAAGGACTCCTGAGCCCCCACGCAGCTCCAATCTGGAACAAACTCGGTCCCTCTGTAAAGCACTGCCTGCACCACAGGCAGCTTATCCCAGGAATCACGGGGACAGGAGCTAAAGGGGAGGAAGCAGGTTCAGCTTGGGACTCCAGCTCGCTTGCCAGCACCCCGAGGGAAGCTCTTCTCTGCCCTTCAGCCTCTGGAACATCAAACACCCCCCAAAAGGCGCCTCCCCAAAAATTCATGTTTTGCACCCTGCCAGGATGCTAATTCACAGCAAACTGGTTCCCAAATAAACCCCATTTACATGGCTGAACCTCCTCCTGTACTGCACCTTTTCCTCCTGATACCATCCCTCCTCCTTCAGCAGCTCCAGGACCTTCTTCCACTCCCACCCACACTGGGCACCGCTGCCAGGCCGTGGCCCAACGTGACACCCGCCTGCGTCAGCTCCTTCCAACCTGGGGGCCATTAATAACAATTACCTTGTAATTCTCTTTCATTATCATATTATTTTGGATGGCAAAGGCTGACCCCAGCATATTCAGCTCGTTAATGGAATTACAGCTCCTTCCGCAGCCCCGAGTGGGGAGCAGGAGCTGCAGCCCCGAGTGCTGGAGCTGCTCCATCCCCTCTCCTGTCCCCTCCCCAGGAGCTGCAGGGACAAGGACACAGCTCCAGGGCTCTGCCTTTGCTCAGGGAGCAGCTACTGCCACCCTCCCCAGCTGGCTCAGGGCTCTCACAGCAACCTGTACCCCTCCCATGCCATGTGAGAGCATCCCCGGGGATGTCCCAGCACGCCGGCTGCAGCTGGGGAGAGCTCCAGCTCCCCCCAACACCCCGAAACACCCAGAGCGATGAGGGGGTCACTGAAGCAGGGCTTGGACGCTGCCCCAGCTGCTTTCTCCCCAGGGTGAGTGTTTGCAGACCCACAGCCACTGCTCCCTGCCTGCCCCGGCTCCCGACTGCTGTCCCAGTTCCCGTGCTGGGGTACAGGGAACATTAACACCTCAGCCCAGAGCAGCTCTTGGCTGTGAAGTTTTAACACAAACGTCTTTTGCTGCTCTTTGCAGCTTCCCAGGGGAGCAGCAGCGAGCGGTGCAGCCCTGGGGAGCGCAGGGGGCTCGGGAAGGGCCGTGCAGCTGCAGCCCCAACGCACCCCTGGTTCTCATCCCCACCTGAACACCCACTGCCGTGGGGGCTCAGGAAGCAGGAGAGGGTTTTCAGAAGCAAGAAAGGGTGAGCAAGCTCCCAGGAGCAGACACAGCTGCTCACGGTGCTGTTCCGAATCTGCAGTGCCCGTTCAAGAGGGCCAAGTCCACCAAGATAAATCTCAGCTGAGCTGATGTGACTGCAGAACAATTCCTCTGGAGCCCTCGCTCTGAGTCCAGCCTTTGGCCTACATTGGATCCCATCACTCCTCCAGCAGGCTGCTGAGGTGCCTCCAGCGAGGAAGGAACGTTCTGGATGGGATTTGTTAGAAACACCAAATGTAAAGAAACACCAAGAGCGTTGAGCATCTCCTCCATGCTGCAAATTACAGGCTGGTGAAGGCCTCCCCTTCTGTACCTGCCACTGGTGCACCTGACAAAGAGAGCAGCCCCTGCACTGGCAATTTTAGAGAAAAATATCCCAAATATGAATTGATGCAATATTAGAAGGCAAAATACTCTCTATGGCAACCTGAAAGGTCTTAATTATCCCCGCAGGTGGCAGAACGAGCAGCCCCACACACCCCGAGCTGGCAAAGTGGGCTTGTGAGTGGGTATTGAGGGGAAAATCTCATTCAACCCCTTGAGAGTTCAGGCAGCTCCTTCATTAGGGAAAGATTCTTGAACTCTCTGCACCACCCCAAAAACTATTGTATTTGTGACTTCAGATCCATGTGAGTGTCTTAACGAGCGGGGAGCGGGGAGAAGGAATCAAATGAGGTTTCCAACTCCCGAACGCCCGTTCCCGTAGCAACGGCAGCCCCGCGCTGGCGCTGGGCTGGGAATGCCGTGGGATGGGAACGCTGTGCAGAGCCTGGTGTAACCCAGCACCCGGCACACGGGAACCCCGGGTGGCACCTGCACAGCCAGCCCGGGGCTGGGCACCTGGGGTGGCAGCAGAAATCTCTGAATCCCAGAATGGCTTGGGAGAGACCTTAAATCCCATCCAGTGCCACCTCTGCCATGGCAGGGACACCTCCCACTGTCCCAGGCTGCTCCAAGCCCCGTCCAGCCGTGCCTTGGGCACTGCCAGGGATCCAGGGGCAGCCACAGCTGCTCTGGGAATCTGTGCCAGGGTCTCCCCACCCTCCCAGGGAACAATTCCTGCCCAACATCTAACCTAAGCCTCCCCCCTCAGTCTGAAACTCTTCCCCCGTGTTCCATCACTGTCTGTCCATGTAGAAGTCTCCACCAAAAGCACATCCCGGACTTGCAGGAATTGCAGCGCACAAAGCAGCTGGTTGTTAAAGATGTGCTCAGCGCAGAGGGGCCGGTGGCATCTTCAGGGAGGAGAAAGTGTTTAACCAGCACTCAAACTGTAATTGCCTCCAGGGAAAAAACATCCAGGTGGGCACATCCGAACTGGGAGTTGCTGCTGTACGAATATTACCTTTGGAAATTATCAACTCTCCAGTGAATTCCTGACCAGCTGGTAAGACAGCGCTTAGACATCATTATTGCTGCAAATACAACAACCAGAAAAAACCCCAACAATCGATCTGCAGCAGAATCAGCCTGAAGTCAAATTCCAGGAGAAATCTGCTGAGTAACTCTGGAGCAGAAAAAGCTCCTTTTCAATTATTCCCTGTGAGGGTGGGAGGCCCTGGCACAGGGTGCCCAGAGCACCTGTGGCTGCCCCTGGATCCCTGGCAGTGCCCAAGGCCAGGCTGGACGGGGCTTGGAGCAGCCTGGGACAGTGGGAGGTGTCCCTGCCATGGCAGGGGTGGCACTGGATGGGCTTTAAGGTCCCTTCCAAGCCAAACCACTCCATGACTTGGTCGCTTTCCTTCCCCCAGCTCTCCTGCTCCTTGCAAATGCTTTCCACACAATCCTGGATAGCGCTCATTGAGAAAGATCCAAAGTTGGTGTCATTGGGCGCATCTGACTGCAAAGAGACAGGAGCAGAGTTCTGCTGAGCTCTGCAAAGGCCCCTGGGGAGAGCAGCACCTCAGCATCACCTCCAGTGCCGACAGGAAACCGGGCTGGGAGCACCAGCGTTAGCAGATCCCGGGCTCCAGGCTCCTGCAGGGCAGGGGAGAGGCAGCAGAACTGCAGAGCTGCAGGCAGGCTGGGGATGGTGGTTTGGAAAGCACTGACCCAGCCCTGCAGGCAGCAGCACCACAGGAACACAGCACAGCCTCCAGAGAGCAGCTCCTCCGGCAGGAGCACGGGGTGCTGGGGACATCCCCGGCTCCATCCTGCCCAGGGACAGCCCCAGATCCATCCTGCACAGGGACAGCCCCAGATCCATCCTGCACAGGGACAGCCCCAGATCCATCCTGCACAGGGACAGCCCCGGCTCCATCGTGCCCAGGGACAGCCCCAGATCCATCCTGCCCAGGGACAGCCCCAGATCCATCGTGCACAGGGACAGCCCCAGATCCATCCTGCCCACGGACAGCCCCGGCTCCATCGTGCCCAGGGACAGCCCCAGATCCATCCTGCACAGGGACATCCCCGGCTCCATCATTCCCAGGGACATCCCTGCCTCACCCCGTCCATCTCTGGCATCTGAGGAGCCTCAGCCCCAGCAGAGCCTGCCTGGGTTCCCGCACGGACACACGCAGCTCCATCACAGGAAATCCCTGAACCACCATCTCCATGAAATCCGGGCTCCCACCTCAAAGCCCGGCCTCGGGCTGTTGCTTTCTACAATCCCAGACCACGTAGAGCAGATCAGGGGAGCTCCTCCTGCACTCCCCCACGCTTTCCATGAGAAAAAACCTCCTACAAATTTTATTATCAGCTTCTAGTAACAAGTCTGGAGCAAGGAATTCTTGAGGCAAAGGCTGGGGATTGAGCCCTGCTCCCACACCTTCCCGCGGCTCCGCAGCGCCCATGGGAACCGTCCCAAGCGCTCTCGCCCCCGCACGGGAGGTTTCACCACAGCCCTTGCATCCCCCAGCACATCAAGAGGCAGATGGATCATCCTCACGTCAAGGGGAAGACGGACCGAGTCAAAACAGAGCAGGAATCCTTTGAAAGGGCCCCTCTGCGGGGAGGGTGCTGGCACAGCTGCCGGGGATGACAAAACCAGGCAGTGTCCCCAGGGACACCGCTCAAGACAGCTCCTCTCTCACTCGAGTACAGAAGTGGGAGAGCAATTAGGAGGAACAGCAATGAGCTGCTCCCCCTTCCACCCTCCCACTCACACACTCCCTCCATGGTGCTGCAGTGCCAGGGGACAGCCCCCCACAAACCCCAGCACAGCCAGACCCTCCAGCCAGCCCCGCTTGGGAGGGCTGGGTCCTCTGGGCATCAGGAGATGGCAGCCAAAGGCTTCCTGAGGGCATGGAAGGGGCTTGGCCCCTTGTGTGTGACCACCAGCTCAGCCACTGCTCCTGCCTGAAACCTCCTTGGAGCGAGAATGAGCAGGACCCTGCACAGGACCCTGCACGGGACCCCGCACAGGACTCTGTCACAGGACCCCACACAGGACCCTGTCACACTGCGGAACTGCCACTTGGGCCCCACCAGATAGGAAACACGACAAGCTCAGGCCGGGCAGTGAGAACCTCCCGTGTCAGAAATAGCTTTGGGGAAGCGATACTGCAGACAGTGCTCGGGGCACACACGGGGATTCTCGGGGCACAGCCCTGGCACTGCTCTGCACTTTCCTGCTCTCCCACGGGCCCAGCAGCACCGGGGCTCAGAGGGTGGCTCAGAGCCCGCAGCCCTGGTGAGCAGCAGAGCTGCAGGAAAACCAGGAGAACGCTCAGGATGATATTGCTGCACCTCCTGCACCTCCCACCCAGTTCCCCTGTGGGTGCTCTGAGTGCAGCCTGACCTCAGACTTCCTTTGGCTTCCCCCCAAACCAAGCCCCCAGCACAGCCTGCCCCACGCCCAGGCACTGCCACCTTCCCTGCTTTGGATTCCTGTTCCTCTGCCTTGACATGAAGTCATGTGTTGAAGTTATTGGAGAGCTGGAAGTGAGTCAGCACAGCAAAGACAGCCTAAGAATGAAACTAATTAAAACTGCTCATTCAAGCCAGCCTGTTCCAGCAAACCCCAGACCCCAGACAGAGCCAGTTGCACCAGTGGGGTGAAGGACACGATCCCAGCGCTTTGGCTCCCATCTCCTGCAGCAGAGTGCACAAGGAACGAGTCCCTTCCTCACACAGGAGTCAGGGGTTGTGCTCCTCACCAGACACAGGATGGCTTTGAGGAGCTGTTCTTCAGCCTGGGGACTGCAGAAGTCACCCTGCAGCTGGGGGAACACCTGAAGCTGTCCCCAACCCTCCAAGGGGTGCTGGGACAAATTGGTGATGTGGAGGCAGCGAGTGAACCCAGGGACAGAAAGGAGCCTGAATCACCTCCCGGCCATGCGGGTGGAGCAC
Source organism: Pomatostomus ruficeps (assembly GCA_013400735.1). NCBI lineage: Eukaryota > Metazoa > Chordata > Aves > Passeriformes > Timaliidae > Pomatostomus > Pomatostomus ruficeps. Next base: position 26,173 of record VYZT01064070.1, read on the forward strand.
ATCAGGCAAACACTTCCCTGCCCTTATCCTGGACTCATCCTCCCCTTCTCCTTTTCAGGGGTAAGAGCAGAATTTCCTGCGCAAGACTACAAGACCCCAAGGTCCAACAGGGATCTGAGCCCTCAGATTCCACAGATGCAAAAGCAACGCCTTGGCCAGGTCTGAGCAACTCCAGGGACTGGGCAGGACCTGAACATTTCCCTGTTGTTATGGAGCTGCTGTGCCAGCGGATTCTGGGACATCCATTGGCAGGGTGATGCCCACAGGGACGCGCCTGGAAAGCCGGGAGAGGGGAGTGAGTTTGTGCAAGCGTTTGTGGGCATCCTGTGGGCACAGCTGGGACAGCGCTGCCTTGGCCCTCCTTCCCCAGACAAATCCAACAGGGAGACCCCTCACCACGAACACGGAATCCCCGGGGCTGGAAAAGCCCTCTGAGCCCACCCCAGACCCCAAACCCGCCAGCTCTGGAGCTCGGGAGCGCGGCAGAGTGGAAGCAATTTAACCGCTGGCTTACACAGCTCAAAAGCATTTAGTTAAAGCCTCTCTGCTGCCGAGAGCACGTCCTTTACCCAGCCCAGATGGAAAATGAGCATGAAACCAAATCCAGCCTGTGCAGGGCGGGCAGCAGAGCCCAGCCGTGGGCAGCGGCGGGGGCAGGTCCTGGGTGGGCAGCGGTGTCCCCTGGAGCAGTGACAGACCCAGCACAGTGGGGAGAGACAGAGTTACACCGATTCTGTAGCGGTTCCTGGCATCAAAGCACAGAGATGCTGAGCACTTCATCCCTTGCCACCCTCCCAAGCAAGACAGAGCAGACCCGAGCCCCTCTCCCGGATTTGTTATTTCATATCAGTGTGTGACCAGAGCTGCCTCGTGCTAACAAACCCTGGCAGGAGCTCAGGAACCATCCAGCCACCAGCACGGCGAGAATCACACCAGACAATTAAACAGCCCTGCCAAAAATAGCCTACCTGACCTGCTACCACTCCTGACTATCAATCCAGCCCTCCCTGCAGAGGAGCTGCTACAGTTGAGTCAAACCTCAAAATACTCCCCCAAAATAGAGCCAAAGCAGTGCCGTGTCTGTAAGCGATCCTCCCCTTCCTCAATTTAGACTGCTCAGAAACCTTCACAGAGAGAAAAATCACTACGTGTCAGGCAGAGCAGAGGCAGATATTGACGGCAAACACGGCAGTGGTGGGGGAAGGCTGCAGGGCCAGCGTGCAGCCAGCTGGGGTGGCACAGCGACAGGGAGCGGGCATGGGGACACCACACCGGGGAGCTCAGCCAGCTGGGGTGGCACAGTGACAGGGACCAAGCCTGGGGACACCACACCAGGGAGCTCAGCCTGCTCACAGGGAGGTCTGGTAAGAAAATCAGGCTCTGAAGCCTTCAAAGGTCACGGGCTGGTGTTTTCCATGATCTCCATTCATAGGAACGCTGTGCAGCACAGACTGTGCCACATGTGGGGCTCTACCTGCACCCCATGGGGTTTCCAGAACCCCCCTCTGCCTCCCCCTCATCCCCCCCAGGCTTCGCTGATTCCCAGCCCCTTTTCAGAGCCCTGTTTCACACCACAGGGCTGCACCTGCAGCTGCTGAGGACAGGGAGGGTTCTGTGCCTGGGCTCTGCCATCCCAGGTTCTGTAACCCCACAGTGCCTGGTTCCCCCAGCCCTGCACACGGCCACCGCTGCCTTCCCGCTCCGACTGAAACGGGAGGAGGTTGTGCCTGAGGAATCCCAGGTGCTCCTGGTTCCGGAATCACTGAAGGGTTTGGGTTGGACAGGACATGTAAGACCATCCCATGCCACGTGAGTGAAACCACGCAGGAAGGGTTTCTCTCTGGGTATGGTGACACCAGGGAGCCTGGACATCACCTCCCCCTGACACCCAGCTGAGTGACCCCATGTCCTGACAGAGCAGGCTTCCCCATCAGCCACGCAGACGCAAATAAACAAAAAGACCCTTTCTCACACATTGCACAAAGACCTGAAATGCACCCTTTGATTCTGCATTTCAGCCTTTCTAAAGGCTGTGCAGTTCTCATTCCTCTGCCAGGGAAGTCCCTCACAGGAAGTTACTGCACAGTTTCCGTGTTACTCCAGCACAGCCCTGCTTACAAAACCCAGGCTTCGCACAGAAAGCTCCACGATGTGCCCCAGGAAGACACCGAGGCCACCAGAACTGTCCTGCCAGGATGTGCTGTCTCCTGTCCCGCTCCCCAGGGTCTGGGGGACACCAGAGCTGCTCCCAAGGGATAGGCAGGGTGGCAGCAGCACGGGAGCCAGAGCAGCATCCTCACTGGGCAGTTCCCCAGGGAACGGGGCAGTTATCCCGTCCAGCCCTCCCCTCCAAGAACAGCGCCAGGGCTGTCATTGGGAGCAAAGCTGAGCTCTGCTCCTCGGGAGGGGGCACACGAGGGGACAGCCCCTGGCATGGCCAAGGAGCTCCAGTTGGGCCACATGGAGGCCAAAGGTTCCTGCCAGAACTCGCCAGCACTGGGTACAAACAGGGATTTTGTGTCTGACCCCTTCAGATCCACCCTGGGATTCACCAGGCCCACAGGCTGCCCTGGTCACTGCCCTGCAGCTCCCTCTCCTCTCTGCCACGGAGGGAAGGGGCCACTCGCTGCACACCCCACACAGCAGCAGGGGAGAAAGAGGGTTTTATGCAACACATCCCAAACTGCCACTTTCCCGAGCCGTTTCCGCACAGGTCGGTTCCGTCTCCCTGGGCACCGGCGTCGCTCCCTGGCGCAGCAGCAGGAGCAGCACTCCCGGCTGGCTGTGCCGGGGGAGCAGCACGGCAGAGGCTGAGCCACGAGGTGAGGCTGAGCCACAAGCCCTCGCAATTAAGGCGCTCGTTTCAGTGTAATGGCTTGGCAGGGCCTGGACAGCGAATAAAACCTGAGCAGGACAAGACCTGAATGTGCAATAGCCCAATCAAAGGAACAGCTGTCCTGCCAGGCAGCACCTCCCACGGCCACTGCAGAGCAATTAGAGGAGCCCAACAGTCCCCGCAGCAGAGGAAGATGAGACACGAGCTCTTCATTAGGCGCCCATCGGCCCCGGCTCGTTACAGGAACAGGACATCAAACCAAAGGCCACTAAAGCGGGACGGGAACGTGAGCGGCAGCACCGGCACGCCGACACCTCCGGCAGCAGAGCTGCGGCTGATTCCACGGCTCCGGCATTCCCGGCACGCGCCTGCCAGCGCCTCCACACTCCGGGCTCACACACCTGCCCCCGAAACTCTCCGGCCAAAACAAAGGGCTCGACCCCAGCTCCCCTGGCAGTTCATCTTTAGCCTTGCAATGAACGGACGGGTGCGAACAGCTCCCCAGACTCTGTGGGATGCTCCCACAGCAGAGATGATGCTCCTGAGCGTGCCCATCCCAACAGAGCGGGGCCAAGCCCCCAGCACCTCCGGTCTGGCTCCAGCCCACCCGCATTTTTGTTTCCTAAATTGTCATTCCCAAAGCCCAAAGCTTCAGCACCCCGTGCAAGTCAGCAGGGAGCTGACAGCTATTATTTTGGGAGTCTCCATATGGACCCATTGCAGCATCTCGCTGCTCTAATTTAGGGCACAGGCTGACGGGGAGGGGATGCTGCTTCCACCCCCGGGGGATGTTGGACTTGGAGCACCTTCCAGTTCCTAAAGGGTTCCAAGAGAGCTGGGGCTGCCCCTGGATCCTTGGAAGCATCCAAGGCCAGGCTGGACAGGGCTCGGAGCAGCCTGGGACAGTGGGAGGTGTCCCTGTCCATGGCAGGGCTGTCACTGGAGGGGCTTTAAGGTCCCTTGCAGCCCAGCCAGCATCACCCAAGTGTCCCACAGGGCTTTCCTGAGTGCCCCAGCACAGGGCCAGGAGGGCAGCCCCAGCTGGGAGCCCTTTGCTTCCCCTTTCGGGAGGGACCAGATGGGCCATGTTATTCTGAACCCTCTCCGAGTGCTGACACAACACTGCGCGCTCACATGACTTTCCTCTTGCTTTTTAAAGAAGTTTTCTTGTTTCGCTCTGACACAGTGGAAGCAAAATTACAGCCGAGGCAGGAGTGATAAGGGAAGAACTCGCTGCAGAGCCTGCAGCACGTGATCCAGGAATAAGATAAGTGACCAGGCCCTACAGCGAGGAAGGAGCCCCCGGTCCTGGGGGGACGCAGGGCAGCCCCTCCACCTGCAGTAGGAAAGGTTTGCTGCCTCTACACCCCACAGAGCAGGAAGAGGTCCAGCAAGGGGCAAGATGACCAAAATTATGGAGTTGGATGTGTAGGGAGAATGGTGGAGAAGGCTGCAAACCCCAGCCTGGGGTGGGACAGAGGGTGGGGGACACCATAAAGCCACAAAGCCCTGGCTGGAGCGAGGACTGGGTGCTGGGCCTCCTCCAGGACCATCAATGGTGCTGCTTCCAACCCCAACATGGGACACCAGCAGCAGGGAGAGCAAACCAGAGCGTGGCAAGGGGACCCTCCCTTGTGCAGTCACAGGGTGATGTTCCCTTTGGTGGCCCTGCAGTGAAGCACCCAGCGCAGCCAGCAGGCACCCGTGGAGCCAGCAGTCCTTCACAAGGATCCCAGCCTTATAATTTCTGCAATTAAAAAGGGAGTTCTTCTGCTGCGAGTTAAAATAGAAGTTTTTGTCATAAATTACTGGCTTTCACTCCCCTCATACCTGAGCTTAAACTGAAACTTAAATGGAAATTTACAGGAGAATGAGAAAGTGAGTCAGCCTGCCCTTCCCAACAGGCATTTATTTTCATCCTCTTGGACTCAGTTAATAGTAACAGCCGAGAAATTAAGTTTATTACAAATTTATGAAGCCCAGAAGAGGGGAGGTGGTTTTGGAGGGAACTCCACTGCGCTGGGGCCATGGGCAGTGCTGGGAATTGCTGCTGGCCGGGGATGCTGGGCTGTGGCTCCTGTGCCATCCCAGCAGGCAGCAGGGGACACAGGGATGCCCCTGCTCCGTGGGGCCTGTCCCTGGCAGGAGGTGCCTCAGTGGGCTATGTCCCCCTCGTGATCCCACCTTTCCCACCACACAGGTGAGCGACGCTCACACCACCCTGGGGACGTGGCTAAAGTGATAAATCAGCCTCTTGCCTCATAACCTGCTGGGCCAAACTGCAGCCAGGTGACAGCAGAGGGACTTCACCAAAGCACAGCACGGAGGCCAAAACAGCTGGGAATTCCCAGCTCTTGTTTGGGAAAGGAACAGCAACCATTCGCAGCAAAGATGGAAACAAAGTGATCCTCCCACCACGAGGAGCGGGACCTGGGCTGGGCCAGGAGCTGCTCCCGAGGAGAGCCAGCCCAGGGGAGCAGGGGACCAGGACAGCCCTGAGAGATGGTCACTCCTGCCCACACAAACCCTGGGGACACAGAGCCACTGCCCTCAAACACCCAGCTGTGACACTGACTGCCAGTCCCACCCCGTGGGCAGCACTGGGGCGGAGTCTGGAGCAGGAGCAGCCCAAGGTGTGGAGATTCATTCTCATCTTGCACTTGTGCAAGCTGGCAGCGCAGGAGAAACCCAGAAAGAGTCCAAAACACATTTCAAAGTGTTCAGAACACATTTCAAAGCACCTTATTCTCCAGCAGCAGCAGAGCTGAGGCTCAGGAGACGCACTGCAAAGCTTCCTACCCTACTACACGTCTCCTGGGTATTCAGGTCAGCAGAGGGGCTGCTGCTAGAGCAGAAAAATCCTTTTAGGTACATAATAAGGGAGAATTGAATTCTGCTCCAAGGTGCAGAGACAAAAGTCATTTGTCATGCAGCATTTGCTGACAGGACATGTCCACAGCGCAGCCCTCGCCTCCCTCCTTGCAGAGCCAGCCCTGCAAACAAAGGAATCCAAACCCAAAGTGTTTGGGACCAAGACAGAAATCCACCCAGCTGCAGAGAGGGAAGGAATCTGAATCAAAGGTTGAAGTTATTTTAGAAAAATTCTCTACAAGGGTTCAGCACCTGACCAAAATGCAAATCACCATCATGGCTTCCTGAGCAAATGAGCTATTGCTGCATTTTTTCCAGTCCGGCAGCATCTTGCTCTGAAGATCTAATAGCAGCCCTACTGAGCAGCAGCTAATTAAAGCCTTTCCTCCTGCCAAAACCCCAGATTCAGTCTCTAAATGACCCAGTAAGTGAGACTTTTTCCACCTCAGAAGCCCTGGGAGACACCAGGTCGGCAGCTGTGCCCTTGTCACCGTGGTGGCTGTGCCCTCCCTGCTGACAGCAGAGGCACCACGGTCTGAGCCCTGTTCCAAGCCCTGCTGCCCCTCACAGGGGTGGGTTCAAAGGCGCCTCTCCAAGCAGCATCCCCAATTCTGCACCTTCTCCTCCAGGCCCGGGGAAGGCTGTGGAGAGCAGCACCTCTCTGAAGGTGGCCGGTCCCCAATCCTGCCACTGCCTGCACCCCGAGCCAGCTCTGTGTCCCTGCCCCTTCCCTGCTCCCACCCAGCAGTGTCCTAACACCATCCCCAGGCTGACGTGCATCCCTCAGCCTACTCCACACATGGAGTCTTCACAGAGCTCGAGTTCCAGCCACTGCTGGGCTGTCCCTGTGCCCGAGAGGAGAGGGCATCACGGAGGTGACACAGAGGGTCTGGGATGGGGCTGTGGCAGCCCCCAAGGAGGGCGGCTGAGAGCACGAGCTGCCAGGCCACGCACACGGAGATCCCCCGGAAGCAAACTCCAAATCAGGTCCTCCACCAGCACAAAGGTCACTTTGTCCCACCCAGGAGAACTCGCACAGTTACACACCCACAGCCCCCCCTCCCAGAACGCTCTGGCCCTGAGGCTCCGTTCCATCAAAGACAAACGAGCAAGACAAATTTGGGAATTAATGGACTGAGCTATTGGAGACGGTCCTTAGATGCATGATCACACAAATGTGAATTAGTCCAGTTTTAGAGCCATTCCTGGGGCAGAAATCTCCCGTGACAGGCTGGGGAGGGCACACGCAGGTCCTGCTCAGCCTTTCTGCCCTTTACCCACAGGAATGTCCCTCTTGGCAGCTCTACCACCCTCAGAACCCCCCTGGCAAATGCAGCTGTTGCATGAAAGGGCACTTGGCTCCCATCAGACCCCCAAAAAGCAAGTTATTCCAGCCAACCCCTCAGAAACCAAGTGAACATGGAGGTGTTGATCCCTTCCCCATCAATGCTGGTTGCCCAAGGAGCCCACACAAAACCTGGGGCAGGCAACAGAAACAAAGCCTCTCCCACAGCCCAGCTCCATCATCGCCACCAAGCACAGGCATCCCCACAGCAAAACCGGTGCCGAGCCATGGAGAGGATAAATAACCATTGGGGGGATTATTCCAGCTGTGCAGGAATCTTCTGGGTGACGGTGACTGATCCTGAGCGACTGCTGGGGACAGTGGGGCTGTGGTGCTGTCCCTGCCAGCACAGCACGGCACAGCACACCTCCTGCATGCTGGGCACAGCGCATCTGTCCCGGCCAGCGGGGACACAGATGCACCACGTCTGTCCCCCAGGCTGCCTTCCCCCTCCTGGCTACTCTCGCTTAGGGCCGAGCCGTGGACCATTGCCAGGGGTTTTTCCTAAGCCAGGCTCAAGCTGAAGTATTTGAGTGCAATGAACGCAGAGGAAGGGAAGCCCCAAATCCAGATCACTCAGGCTCTGAGGCAGGCGCAGCAGAGCAGCCCTGACGGGTGCCATCGTTGTGCTCACACAGCAGCTGCAGCCAAACCCAACCCCAGCTCAGGCTGTGGGGAAGCACAGGAGCCCTGACAGGAGCCATCCTTGTGCTCACACGGCAGCGAGGCCGGGAGCTGCAGCCAAACCGAGCTCAGGCTCTGGGGAGGCACAGCAGAGCAGCCCTGACAGGAGCCGTCCTTGTGCTCGCACACAGCGGGGCCGGGAGCTGCCGCCGGCTCTGATTCAGCCGCTCGGAGCAGCGCGCGGGGAAAGGCTCCGGCGCTGGAGACACGGTAAATAATGACTTTGCACTGCGTCAGGAGCTAATCCACTCAGTGATGCAAATGAAATTCGTGGGCCACTTCCCCCTCACTCCGGCTCCTCGGTGATATTATAAAACAATCCCCGCTCCGAGCCTGACTTCATCGCGATGTCACCGCGCGGCTGCAGGAAGCCATTCAGGGGAGCCAGGACGACTTTCACTCCTCTTCACCACCTCACTTTCTCATTCTTCTGCTATAATTGGAAATCATGAAAATGCATTTGTTCATGTGCTCCGAGTGTCAGCTATTGAATGTGCTTGTGCTCTCTGTTCAGACCACCAGAATAAAGGCATTTAACTGTTCCCCCCCGAAGGTGAAGCTATTCCTGTTGCATCCTTTCACATGGCAACAAAAGATAGGGAGGAATCCACCAGCAGGATCAGCTGGAACACACTGGCGACACAGCGTGAGGAAGAGGAAGAACAGCTGAAGGCTGAGATTTAGACATCTGAATCTTTTTTAGCTTCCCTGCTGCTGACTAAATATCAAATGTAGGAAGACGAGAGCAGAACTACAAGAGACTGAAGAGTTTAAACATAGAATCAGAGAATCCTGGAATAGTTTGGTTTGGAAGGGATCTTAAAGCCCATCTTGTTCCACCCCCTGCCATGGCAGGGACACTTCCACCATCCCAGGTTGCTCCAAGCCCCGTCCAGCCTGGCCTTGGGCACTGCCAGGGATCCAGGGGCAGCCACAGCTTCTCTGGGCACCCTGTGCCAGGGCCTGCCACCCTCACAGCCAGGAATTCCTGCCCAATATCCCATCCACCGCTGCCCTCTGGCACTGGGAAGCCATTCCCTGGATCCTGTCCCTCCAGCCCTTGTCCCCAGTCCCTCTCCAGCTCTCCTGGAGCCCCTTTAGGTCCTGGAAGGGCCTCTGAGCTCTCCCTGGATCCTTCTCCTCTCCAGGGGAGCGCCCCCAGCTCTCCCACCTTGGCTCCAGCCCTGGAGCAGCTCCGGGGCCTCCTCTGGGCTGGCTCCAGCAGCTCCAGGTGCTCAGACCTCAGTCCTGGGCACAGCACAGGCAGAGCGCCCAGCACACAGCTCCTGCCACAGCCCAGCCGCCCAGGGTGCCCTGCACAGACACCAGGTATCCCCCACAACCACAACCACTCCCCCAAAGATAAACAGCTCATCTCCCGCTTGGAGCTGGAAAGCTTCCCTTGTTCTGAGACTGAGCTGGGGAGGGAGCTCCCACCCGAAGAGGGAAGCTCACAGACTGACTCTTTGGAAAAACCCAGATTTAAGTAGATGCAAAAATGCCAATTTTCAGGGAGCTGTGCCATAACAAGCTTCAAGTTTGCAAATCCAGTAACTTCCATGTACCGGAGCTTATTAATATTGGATTTTTTGGCAGGCACTGCCTTGTCCAGCTCGGATTAGCAGCAAGTATATTCTGCTTGTCAGATTTAAACAAGATGTATAAATCTGGCACAAAAGCAAGACCAAATATGGAAGCAAATTATTTAAATTGACAAGATGTAGCTCGCAAGCATTAAGCACTCGGCAGTCGGTGCCCATCAGAGGGGCAGGAAGGCTCCAGCTCTGGGCCACGGGAGTTAAATTCTGAAAGCAAGAGGCTAACGAGGTTACCCACCCCAAACACTGATTCCAGTACCAGGCTGGATTGGAATTTTTTTTTCCACATGATGGGAAGAGCAGGATGGCCATAAACAGCTGAGGGAGTCAGCCCAAAATCCCTGAAAAGCAAACAGCTTGAGCAGAGCTGTGACAGTGCCTGTGGTCAGTGCCTGGCACAGAGCCTGGGCTGGGGTCCTGCCAGCCCCTGCCCCACACCTGCAGCGGGCGGGCAGCCCAGATTGTCCCTCGGCCTGGGGACAATCCCCAGCACCTGGAGCAGGGCTGGGAGCACCCAGCTGGGGCCAGAGGAGCCCCACGGACAGGGAAGGAAGGCCCTGGCTCCCGGGGTGACACGGAGCCCTGTCCCCGTCTGTGACAGTGGCTGCAGGGGCCATCCCGTGCTGCGGAGCAGGACACGGCCAGGGCCAGTGCCCAGCAGAGCCGACAGCTGCCAGGGAGGAGCAGCGGGAGCAGCGGCTCCATCTGCCCCGCGATGCTGCGGGAGCAGAGCTGTCACCTCTCATGAAACGCATTTCCCGTCACAGGGACCGGCTCAGCTGCCGGGGCCGGGGCTCACTGACTGCAGAAGAGGGGATCAGTGAGCTCTCCCCACCCGTAACAGGGATCTTCCCAAACAGCACAAAGCCAGTGTTGCTGGCAAGGTATTAATTACACGGAGTTCAGGTGCCTCCTCGCAGGGAGAACACTTGAATTTGTTTTTCCAGTGGAGGCCACTGTAAAACCAGGCTGGATAAATCCCTCAGAGCCCGCATCGGAGTGGACAAACAGCCCAGCACTGACCACAGCAATGCCAAACAAGCCTCTCCCACACAGGGAGAAGCTGCCTGGCCAGAGCCACCCCTTGGCTGGTCCAGCCGGGCCTTGGCCCCCTCTCCAAAGGGGAGACACATTTGGGGTGCTGAGAGGAGCTCCCGGGGCACAGCTCCGTCCCCCCATGGACACCCGGGAGCTGCAGTCCCTCACCACAGCCAAAGCCTTCGCTGCCCACAGCCCTGGACACGGCCGGAGGGAGCCGAGCATTCCCTGGGAGAGACCCCTCGGCTGCTCCTCGCATGGTGCCCCTCGGGATCCCGATCACCGGGGTAACCCAGCCCGCCCTGCAGGCTCTGGGTGCAGCCCAGCAGCAGCAGGTTGGGTTTGGAATGGTGCCCTCCCTTCCTGGGAAGAGCTACAGCCAGCACAGAGACTTCTGGGAGTTGCTGCGGCTTAACACGAGGTTTGGCTGCTGCCAACCACCACCGGAGCTTTCTTCCTGTCTCCCCCATCCCTCCTGTGGCTCTTGTGGAATAACTGACTTCCTGGGGCTGGCTGCTGCGGGACGGCAGGGCAGGGCCAGCCGGGGTCACACCTCTCCCCTTCTCTGCTGGGGCAGCAGCCCCTGACACCGGCCGTGAAGGGGGTGAAGAGCTCCAGAGAGATTTTCACCTTCATCCATTGGGAAACTGAGGCAGTCACTGCAGCATTTTACCTCCCTGATGTTCCTGTCCCCTTCCTGCCTCCAGGGACTGCTGGCCAAGGCACAGAGGCCACCAACACCAACACCACACCCCCTATCCAGGGATGGATGGAGGGATGGATGGATGGGGATGGATGGATGGATGGATGGATGGATGGATGGATGGATGGGCTCTGAGCTGGGGAACAGCAGCCTACAGCTGTCCTTTCCCTGAAGAAAGGGACACCTGAGGGACAGCTCTTGTTGCTGTCCCACTTGGGTGTCACATCCCTGCTCAGGTACCAGGTGTGAGGCCCTTGTGTCACCCCAGGCAGCCCTTGCAGGTCTCACCCCGAGGAGCACAGGGCCTGTGGCTTCTGCTAAATCTCAAAATATGGGACCAGGCCATGCCAGGGGACGGACAAGTCCTTGGCCAGGCTTTATGGCAACCCCAGGACACGATGCTGGCAACCCCAGGCTCCATCCCGCACCCCCACGCAAGGACTCCTGCTGCCCCGGTTCCGTTTGATTGCCTCTTCCAGGGAGCTGGGTTCTGGCACCCTGCAGCCCTCAGAGCACAGGGCAGCGCTGCCCAGCGCCCGTGGTTACTCTTCCCCTACAGGGAGCTCCTTACTCACCCTCTTCCGAGCGGCTCTAATTTATGGACTTGCGGAAAAATGACTCACAAAGCCTCGCTGGAGGGCCTGATCTCACCAGCACTCTCCACGCTGCCCTCGGGGCCCGAGCTGGACCACAGGCACACAAAGGCCACCAGCCCACGGCGGGGTCTGGCAGCTGTGTCCCTGTGCAGCACTAATCCTCTCACAGTTGGCTGCTGCAGGAAAATCCACCCAAACACTTCTGGGCACAATCCCATCCCACCCACCACTGCAAACATCCCCTCTCGTTACCACAAACCGGCAATTCAGGCCAGGGGAAAGCACTTCCACCTCCCCCTCTGATCACAGCCCTTACAGCAAAGCGTTTCGGGCAGTCCTGCCCTCGGCTAAATCCCGGGCACAGGCAGCAGTTATTTCTTAGTCACTGTGACCGCGCCACTTATTTGCTGATAGATCTGACAGGGCTCGGATGGCACTGAGGAGCCTCTCCAGCGTTTTCAGCTCTTTGCCTGTTGAGCTGCAGGAGGAGGAGGAGCTGTGCTGGCTGGGAAGGAGGGAGGGCAGCAGCCCACAGCGAGGGCTTGCGCAACTCCCCTCCCTCCGGCTCCTACAGAAACCCCAGCAGTGAACAGAATTCACACCAAGTTCTGAGAGCTGATCCAAGCCCACCTCCTGTTCCACAGCAGACACCAAACCCTCAAGGTCTCGCTCGGTTTCACAGCATCTTCTGCTGGTGCCGAGACAGGTGAGCGCCCACCCACAGCTCGCTGCCAGGGAAGGATGCCCTGCACACCGTGCGGGGACCCGCGCGCTGCAGGAATTTGTGGGATCACATGTGTGTGAGCGAGCAGGCGGGCAGCACTGCCTGCGCTGTTTGCTGAGGAGTCTCCTTAGAGACAGCCCAGGCACTCAATTCCCCAGGAAGACTCAATAGCTGGAGAATAACCACGGCAGAGGCTCGAGACTGGGCTGGTTTAACCTCTGCGGGGGTGTCGGAGCCAAGGGACACCAGGCAGAGGTGCTGCAAACCCTCCTGCCACCCTCAGGCACCCCAGTGCCCATGGGCCAGCTCCAAACTCCACACCCAGCATCCTTCCTGCCACCTCCAGGCACCCCAGTGCCCACGGGTCTGCTCCAAACCCCCCACCCAGCCTCCTGCGGCTGGCAGCAGTCAGCAGCAGATACCCCGGGAAGGAAACCCCCTCACTATCCGGGCCCGAGATCGTTTTAGGGTGACAGCCACCTCCGGAGATAAGAAACAAAAACCCACCCTGCAGCTGCGGGGGGGAGGGAAAGAGAAACCACTTCCACCGCGAGGCTCGAGAGAGCCCCTGGGCGCTGCCGGGGGACACCGGCGGGGCCACACAGCCCGAGCTGTCCCTGCCCAGCCCGACGGGCACTGCCAGGGGGGCTGCACGTCCCAACTACCTCCAAAACATCTCCACCCAAAACGTCTCCCCCCAAAACACCTCCTCTGCCCAGGCGCTGCCCTGAGCCGCAGGTGCCCGGCTCAGGGAGGAGCGGGACGGGGACCCAGCTCAGGTGACAGAGCCGCCTTCAAACCCGGCCCGGGAGGAGCCCCGGCCAAGGGCCACACGTTCCCATCCCCAGCAGCTCCGTGCTCACTGGGCCGTGCACAACCACAGCCCATCTGTGCAGCGCAGGGGCCCAGCCCCACTTCCCTTTTCTATTTGTACCTGCGCTGCAGCCCTGCCCAGGGCCGGGGACAGGCTCCCCTCGGCTCGTCCTGCCCCGGGGACACGGGTCCCGCTGCCCCAGGCTCCAGCACCGGGAGCTGCGTTACCACCGCAAGGCGCACGGAAAACCCTCCGAAATCATGTTTCCAGTTCCTGCAGCATTATATAATTAGCATCATTTGTGTTGCAAAAAAGTAATTGCAGTAACATTTTTAATTAGTCTATTTGAACACTAACATTTCTCCAGTGTGCATAATATGTTGACACGAAATTACTGGGTTTGAGGCAACTCGGAATGATTGGAGTTTGTTTTGCTTTTGTTTCTTACTTGTTTAATACAGTCAACACGAGCCGGCGCTGCGCGGTGCCGAGCCCAGCCCGCAGAGTGGCTCGGGCTGCAGGGGAGAGCAAAGTGTGATGGGTTTCACTTCCGTCTGGGGGGAGGAAGGGTGGCTTGTGAAGGCACAGAGCAAGAGAGAAATACTTGCTTGAGAGGTGAGGCCCGGGTGACATTTTCCAGCCGCTCAGTTCTGGTCTCAGATGTTGACTCGTGAGAACACAAAACAGAACGGGAGCAGTGGCCTTGGAGGACAGGGAGAGGAAAACCTGCAGGGAGGAATTCTGTGCGGTATGAGGTCTGGAAGGAGATCTAATCTGAAGAGTTTCTGTGCTTACTGAGTCATAAGAAGCAAACATTCTCCCCAGAAAAGTTCCTGCATGAGATCCAAGCGCCCATTACCAAATGATGCTTTTTTTCCCCCTTTCTCTTCAGGAAGAATCGAGATTCTCCTTTCCAAGATCTTCTCTACATTGTACTCGTGAAAGCAGTAACAGATGCAGGTTATTTTTTGCTCCCAAGTGTGAATCACGTTCCACTGCTCCTCACCTCTGCCCAGGCCCCCGGGGTGGGAGCCCAGCCCAGCCACAGCGACTCCGGGTGGAGCAAATCCAGCTCCAGGGGACGTGTCCCCCTCAGCACCCTGAGCCACGGGGGGACCCAGGGCCGCCTGGACAAGAGGAGAAATGGCCCCCGAGGGTGCCAAGGCGGGGGAAACACGAGCAGGAAGGGGAGAGTTGCCAGCTCCCAGAAGCAGCAGATTCCCAGAAGGCGAGCGAGAACTTCGCTCTCAGAAGCTTTCAAACCAATTCCCTTTCCTTTGCCATCCCACAGCACTCCCAGCGTCAGCAGAACGAAGGCTTGGCCACCGGTTTCTGCCCCACGACAGCCGGCAGATCCCAGGGCTGCTCCCTCCCTCCCTCCCGATGCTTTCCCCGGTGTTGGTCCTGGCTGAATCCCCAAATCCTGGAAGGGGAGGACACACCCCCCCCTTTCTCCCTGTTCTGGGAAGCTTCTCCACCTTCCAGCTACAACAGGTGGTTAGAAACGAGCCAGAGAGCCCCTCTGTACCCCGGGCTGAGAGACAGCCTGGAGCTTCCCTCGGGAAGAGTTCATCCTCCTGGCAGCTCCGGGCACATCCTCAGCGCTTCAGCTTCCAACACACACAAGATATTGATTCCTTTCTGTTACCCTGCCAGGACCAGCCCTGCTCCTGGCCCGGCTGTGCACAGCCCTCCCCTGCCCTCACCCAGACACTTTCTGGCTCACGAGAGAGACGTTGGCCCAGGAAGTCTTCAGATGCACACAAGGATAAGGAGGAGATTGTGTACGAAGATAAGAAGCAGATTAGCAGGCAATTAAATGGCATTTGTGGTATCCATTAGTATTTCAAGCTACAAAGAGTCAGTTTCTGCTAACTTCCTGCCAAAAGTCACAAGTAATGAGCTAATTAACAATCTAATTATTGCAAATGCCCTAGAAAGAAATCAGGGCACAGGTGAAAACCTACTTAAAGCGAGCACAGCAGTAGGAACAGCTGAGAGCAGACAGGCGTGTGCCCCAGCTGCATTTCCAGCCATCCCACAGAACCACGGGATAAAGCGCTCGGGGAAGTTGTTAAAGTTGAATTCCAGCTGCATTCAGCGAAGGGAGAGGCAGACCCTCACTGCGGAGCTCCCTGCCCGCCCTGGGGGGCTGAAGAACCCCCAAACAAAAGCCAGCCCTGGGATTTTCACCAAGTTCCACAGCAGCTGCAGCACCGCCTGTGGGGCACAAACCCACAGCTGGTGGTACCTGCACGACCCAGCAAGAGCTCGGGTCCCCTGGAGCAGCCAGAGTGGGGCAGTGCCAGCCCTGGCACCCCCAGATCTGCCTCCCACCAGGACGGGCCCGGGGCAGCCGTGGCTCCAGAGCAGATGGCAGTGGGGGAGACTCCTGGGTTGGCTTCCCAAGCTGGAAGAACCCTGCAGGGAGACACAGCGCGTCCTCCTCCCCAGGGCACAGCTGCTCGTGCCCGGCATCGCCCCACAGCCGCCTCAGCCACGGGAACACCTTCACCTGGGCACCCCTGCACCCCACGGGAGGGATCTGGGAAAATCCACAGAGCGCTGATTTTAGGAAAGCAAAGACGGGGCTGCTCTGCAGACCCCAATCTGCAGAATTCCCTGTCACACAGCAAAGATTCCCTATTGCACCTTCACGCCTGCAGTGCCAGGGTGACCCGGGCAGGGGTTTCTAAGGGAAGGGATGTCACAGAGCAGCCACACACCCTCGGGGGTGGCACTGAGCGCAGCGGGCTCCTGGCAGTGCTGCCGCTGTCACTGCAGGCTCCCACGGGCTCCTGCCCCACGCCCGGGGCCAGCACTGCCCTGCTCAGCAGCTCCGAGCCCACCTGCACAGACCCACCCAGTGCCCTCGCACCGAGGGCTGATCTAACACCGGCTAAAGCATTAAAGGAGCAACCTTGAAGCCAGAGCACGGTTACAGGTCTGGATAACAGCTCCTGACAGCTGGAAGAGACTTGGAAAGGCGCCAGTTACCCGACACTGGGCGCGGGAGGTAGAACTGAGCAGAGCTCTGGAAATAATGCAGGCGAACCCTGCCGGGCCAGTACCTGATCCCCAGCAGCTCCCCAGCCCCTCACGGACACTGTGTCTGCACAAAGACACCCTCGCTGCGAGCAAAGGCAGGGAATTAACAGCCTGGGAACACCCACAGCAGAGACGCGAGGTGCAGAGAATTCCGCTCAGTGATGTGACTGAACTGCCCATGTGTGAAAGCTCAGGTGCCACGGGAAGCTGTGACCTTGAGAAACAGCCCTAGGACTCGTTTGAGCCTCCACAGCCACTTTCCTCTGCTTGCCAACACCTGCCCAGGCCTTCGGGCTGGGGGCTGGGAGGGGGCACGGAGGTGGGTTCGGTATTTTATGGTTAAACTCGGGTGTCAAGGATGAGTAGCAGCATCATTTAAACTGGATTAGGCTCACACTGCTCGTGCAGGCAGCTGCAGAGATGTCCCTGAGAGCACCCAGGGCAAAGCCCCCCGCCCTGAGCCCCCTGAGACCCAGACCCACCGCAGCAGCTCCCACCCCGAGTGTGCCACAGCAGAACCCCAAGGACAGCTGCCACGAGGAGCCTTTCAGAGCTCTGAAGTGGGTTTGTTTTCATGCCAAATACCTCAACTTGGGACTCAGCCACCCACCAAAATTAAACTCTGTCCCAAATATTCACAAAAGCAAAATTTCCCCGCCAGCAGCTGCGAGCACCAGCCCCGTTCGAACCCCACGCCCAGAGCTGAGCCCCCACAGGTGGGACCCAGAGCACTGGAGTAGCCCCCAGCTGGGCTGGCTACAACAGCAACCAGATAACGCCTGGCTAATTCAGCCGAATTTCCCGAGGGGACATCCCAAATCCCCGAAGAGCCCCTCCAGCATCCCGACATTATCAGAACAAAGAATTATGGTCATAGTAACCCGGCTACCGCAACACATTTCATTCTAAAGCCTCATTTTTTCCCCAGCAACACAACTAAGCCATTCAAGTCCTCGCCGGCTGCGCAGTTCCAGCCCCGAGCAGCCCTCGCCCAGCCCGTTTGCCACCCAAACACATGTTCTGGTGCTAAGTACATTAAAAACAAACTCCCCTCGGCCTTTTTCGGGGGATTTAGCTGAGGTCCCGGGCGCTTATCTCTGCTAACGAGACCCGACCGGCTTAAAGGCACCGACTAGTTGCTCGGTTGATTAAAAAAATGACTAAGCTGCTTCCCGGTGCGGCGGGGATGCTCGGGGCCGGTGCCGCGGGGATGCCGCCCGCAGGGAGCTGCGGGGCCGGTCCCGGGGGGCGGACACGGAGCAGCGCGACACTCACCTTGACACTGGAAGCCCTGCTTGCCGAAGCCCCTGCGGAGAGAGAGGCGCAGTGAGACACCGGCCCCGGCCCCGCGGCGCACCGAGCCTGCCCGGAGAGGCGGCCGGGGGGAGCGGGCACCGGGACACCGGGATGGGATGCGGGCTGGGGGGAGCCGGGACGGGCGGGGAGGGGAGCCCGGAGGAGGCTGAGCCCCAGCGGGCTGGGCGAGCTCGGGGAGGGATGTCCCGGCAAGCCGGCGTCCCGGGGCGGCTGCGGGGGGTCCGGGGGGAGGCTCACCAGATGAAGTCGGTGCAGTGGCTGCAGAAGGTGGGCTGCTTGAAGAACCGCGCCGTGAACTTGTGGTTCTTCACCTCGTGCACGTTCTTCTGCCGCAGGGCGCCCTTGCGGGCGAAGCGCACCGGGCCCTCGCCCTCGGGGGCCGCCGCCGGCGGCTCGGCCATGCTGCGCG